>PVJX010028540.1:0-23786 GCA_004027295.1 Dolichotis patagonum | reverse complement strand
GTCAAGCACTGTATTTGGGGAAAGATTAAGGTCACTGGCCCTCATTTGAATTGATTGGGCTGTTGAAATGAGATGTTAATTGTGAAATTGATAGGCAGATTTCCCTTTGATTTTACCCCCAATAGTTTGTGTTTATAATTAAAATAATAAAAATGGAAAGTGTCCAGTTCAATCAGCATAATCACCCATCTATTCTCAAGCAACAAGACTGAAATGAGGTGCATCTGTGCGTGTTAAGCCACAAATTTCTTTTACTTTGCCTCTGTTGGCTGGAGGAAAGGGGAGGAATAAATTGCTTAGAGTCTAGCTATGTTGACATCTCAGAAACCAAAGAACATCATCTACAACATTAGAATTTTTAAAAAGACTAAAAAAGAAATAGGGCCCCCTTTAAAATAACAGATTTTTTTGGTCTGTAATTAAGGTTACTGCTTGATTCACTCATGCAGACCATATTTACTGAGTGCCTACTCTATGCTGTGCCCTGTTGCAGGCACCAGGATGCAGAGATGAAGATGAAAGTTGGGTTCCAGGATGTTGCAGAATGGCATTTGGGTAGGGAAGGATGTTAAGCAGGCTGTTGGTGTGATCTGATGCTGTTTTCCATCCCTGACCTCCCTGGTTGCTTTGTGGAAACTGTAATAGAAGGACTATGAATAGAAACAAGACTAGTTAGGATACTTACAGTGGTCTGAGTGAGAGATGATAGTGGTTTAGACTTGGTGGTGGCAGTGGTGAAGGCAAGAAATGGTGGACTTAGGACATGCCTTGGAAATTGTGTGAAAAGGCCTTGCTGATAGACATAATGTGCAACATGAAGAGTAGAGGGAAATTTTCCCTCTACCCCAACTGAATTGATAATCATGCCATACTACAGGAGGAGTGGGGGAGGAATCAGGAGTTCTGTTCTGGGTATCTTGAGGTGCACCCAGCTTGACTGACAGGTTTCTATTTGCCAGGTTTTTAGAAGGGGCTGTGGAACTTAGCCCATGACCAAAGGAGGCAGAATCATCCAAATTGTGGGGAGCACTAGAAAAATGATTTGCATGGCAGTTTAAAATGAGGAAACTGTCTTGGCCAGCTGGTTTATCAGTCAGCACCTCAAATAAGGAGTTCAATAGGATGAATGAGAAGTTCTAAATCTAAAGACATAGTGGAGGTGGAGAGGAACACGACACTCAGCCGCAGTACTTTGTATTATGAATGGAGAGGTTTAGGGGAGAGTGATCACCTTAAGAACCAGATATGAAGATGTGTTTGTATTCTTGGACTGCCTCCATAGCAGAAGAATCTTGACCTGGGTTCTAATTCAGAAGGCATCAGTTATAAGCTCTGGGTCTTTTGACCAATTACCAAATGTCTGCACAAATACTTTAAAAGGTATTTATCTCCCCCAAACATTGAAGTTATGAAGTGAAAGCTGATTTGTTTTCTCATCTTTTGTTGACCAAAGTTACATCAAGCTGCAGCTTGAAAAGTCAGAGCAACTTGAGAGAGTATAACCACATGAATTGAAATAATTGGAGCCAGAAGCAAAGACATTTTTCTTCAGGCATAGGTCTTATCTTGCATGAATGGGTCATTTCAGTTGTGATTTTTAAAACCTCAAGACAAGCCTTTATACCCTTGAGGCTGTCTGTTCAGTTCCTAGGTTAGAGGTCAGTACAGTATTCTACTTCCCATGAATATCCCAGGTGACAAACTCAAGGATACCCGATAAACTTGATTATTTCTGTAATTGGGGGGGGGGTGTTAAAGGAAATGAAAGTGACCTCCTTTTAAGAATTAAAAGACTTTCACATTTTAGGAAGAGCTATACAATACTTTCCATGTCTACATTCTAGGAGAAATGCCTTTAGCAAAAGATATGTATCATATAATTCATCTCCCTCCATTTTGGAACCCCTTAAGAAAGGGATGAAACTCCATTGTGGGAAATCTCTTTGATTATGTCTGTGTGGTGCTTCAGCATATTTGGTCCACATGATGCCAACTAATGCTGATACTTTTATCAAGCCAGAATTTATGGCTTGATGGCTACTGCATGGGCACTGTCTATGACGAATCAGCCATGTTTCTCAATAAATATGGTGCAGACCTATGCTTCTCAAATTTTAATGTGCATGTGGACCACCTAGCCATGCTTTTAAAACATAGACTGATTTAGCAGGTGTGGGTGAGGCCTGAGATTCTGCATTTCAAACAAGCTGCCAAGTGATGCCCAATCCTGATGAGCTGGGGATCACACTTGGAATAGCAAAGTTGTAAAACACTAATCTGTTAGTAGAACACTAGTGTCTCAAGAAAACAGAAGGAAGAAAAAGACATACAGGCAAATAAATTTTTGGGAAAATTGTATGCCTTTCCCTATTATATTTGAAATGCACCTTGTTCAAAGGTCCTAAAGAAATCTGCAGCTGAAAAGAAACTACTTGTTTAACCCACTGTCAGATGCATTTGATTGTGATAAGAAAACCTATTAATATCCAGTAGAATTAGTGTTCTTTGCATGACAATTTGGAAAACAATGTGAAGCGTGAGAGCTATAGATTGTCTTACAATCATATTAACTGTAAAGAGTCCTCAACTAAGCCCACCATCTGGGAAAGTGCGAGTCCATGAAGAATAAGGGCAAAGAGTATGGAGCTGAGTTAGTACCTGTGATGGCATCTTGGCTGTTCACTGGCAGGTCAGTCAAACCTTGATTTCCTAATGTATAAAACAAGGATAACAAAAGACCATATATATTTATATAGAAACTGACATTACAATTGTTTGAATTAGCAAGGCAGAGGATATTGAACATCTTGGCTGTAGTGAGAAGTATTCAGCCCAAAGGAAATGGAAGAATAGTAAGACAGTGGTTCCTCTTTAGCCATGGGGTTATGCTTCAAATCCCCTAGTGGATACCTGAAACTGTGCATAGTATCAAACTATATATATACATATATATATGATAAAGTTTAATTTATAAATTAGTCACAGTAAGAGATTAAAAGCAAGTAATAATAAACTAGAATAATTATGACAATCAAGTATCATTGCTCTCATGCTTTGGGCCCCTTATTAAGTAAAATAAGGATTACCTGAATGCAGACACTGTGACAGTGGATCTGATGACCAAGAAAGCTACTAAATGGCCAATGGGCAGGTAGTGTACACAGTGCGGATATTCTGGACAAAGGAACAGCTCACATCCTAGATGGGATTGTTACTAGGAACCTGGGTCCTGACAAAGCAAGGAACCAGACCCTTGCTTCCTTGGTCCTTGGTCCTTGGTTCTTTGTGCCCTTAGTGAAAGAATTCAGTCGAGACGCATAGATAGCCATGCAGAAGTATAGGTAGAATTTATTGTAAAGTAGATAAAGAGAGATACCTTGAAGATACCTTCAGGTGAGATGTGGGCAGGCCAGAAAGGGATCTGCCATTGCAAGCTCAGATGCCTTTTTATACACACTAAAGTTACTCCTGGGTTTCAGGCAACTAGGATAATTGTGATGCTTATCAACATTTTACTGAGAAGTTACTTTGGAATTGCAAAATGTCTTCCTGTCCTTTTTAGATAGCCAGTGTTTCCTCAGGGCCTTTATTCATGTAAGAAACTTATGAAAGAAATTTAAGGAAGATAAATTCTTAATTTAAACCAGGTTCCAGCCCAAGTTAGAGGGCTTTTTAAAGAACATTTCTTTTCCTGATAGCACTGGGCTGAAGACTGTGGCAGTTAGGAATGCTCTGTTCCTTGTTCTGAAACCAGAGGGCCAGGTGGCCAGGTTTCCTAAGGAATGTGTGCAATGTGTGACCTTAAAATGTTATTGTGCCCTGTGAGATTGCTTTAGGTCTGTGACCTAACAAATTATTGTAAGTGCATTCTACACTGAAGTCTTTGATTCTTTACTTAATTGGCAAAGCATGCTATTCTGGATCTCCCCACTTTAACCCTTACACCTGCTGATATCTAAGTATCTGCCTAACAGGATGGAATCACAGTATTCAGGGTGGCACACAATTTAAAACTTACAAAATGTTTATTTCTGTAGTTTTGCATTTCATGCTTTTGGACCATGATTGACTGTGGGTAACCAAAACTGTGCAAAGGGAAACTGTGCACAAGTGGGTCACTGTATGTGAAAGACAGAAGTTTGGCCAGAGAAGGCCCCTGGGGATCGATGCCAGCCCTTACTTTATAGATGGGGAACTTCATTGCCCAGTGCCCTGTGGGTCACCAAAGCATCCAAGTAACCCCTTCAGTTTTCCTGTAAGGAGCCACTTTTGTCCTATACACTTAGTTACTGGAGTAAAAGCTGTCTTCATGTATAACGTCCAGAATTAATATCATCTTTTCTTCCATCTGCACTGAGAGTTTGACGCTATAGGACAGAGATTTTGTATGCTGGCATTTTTCCATAGAGAAACCCAAGCAAAGCATCCCATTGCAGCCTGCTTAGATTTCTTGACTTCCTAGGGTTCACATGTCAGTGGTGGTGACCCTCCTATAAAGACAATGCTCCTGGGACCTGGGGACTTAGTGTAGCCCAAGGGAGATCCCACAGGTGATTTTTGTAGAGGTGATTTTTGAAGTGCCCTGGCCTGTTCTCAGCAGCCAGGGCACTTCTCCATGATGGAGGCCATTAGGTTGGAGATGCTGCCTGAGACCAAGTTGAAAGGGGACAGGCTTTCAGTACCCCAGGATAGAGATAAAGGAACCTTCTGCTTTCCCTGTTTGTTCAATATTTGAATCTAAGAAATAAATGAAAAGTAGACAGGTTAACATGAGAACAGGTACACAAAGGTATTGCCTGTACGTGAGATTCAGATAGAACAAAGCAAGCACCCAACCATTCATTCAATGGTATTTGGAAGTTCATAGGCCTATCCCATAGGGAAGAGGGAATTGGCGGTGTAGTAATTCAAGAGGAAGAGTAGATGATTTGGTGGGGCACATGAATGAACCCAAAGAATGGACAATTTCCAAGGACAAATTTCATCTGGATACCAAGCTTCACACCAGCTCTATCTTCCTTTCTGCAGTGTGCAGCAATCCCCTTGTTGATGAGCTATCTCGGGAGGCAACTCCCTGCAACCTGTGTCCTCTGGAGCTTGGGCTTGCAAGGTAGAAAGTGCAGCTCCAGAGAAAGCCCTTTCCTCCTACACGGATCCTTTGGGGTTCTCAGCTGAAGCCCCAAACGGTGTATTTTGCGGCATTGTTTTCTGAGCCTAAGGCCAGCATGCTGCTTATTTCTCTGCCTGCAGCCTGAGAGGACAAGGACTGAAAAGATCCCCCAAGCTTTACAGTTCACGAAGGCCTTTCTCACCTGCTTTCTCTGTTGAGCCTCAGAATGTCCTGAAGTGTGTCTCAAAGGATCATCATCCCTGTTGGAGGGGAAGAGGAGGCTCCAGAATGGGATACTATACCCAGCGTGCTGAAAGGGCCGGGACTTGATACCAGGGTCCCTCTGTACCTACCCCCTTTAAACCCCAGCATTGTCTTAACCCAGCTATCTCCAAACAGCCCAATGAGATGAGTTTTCTGTGACAGTCCAGGATCTTATCTCCTGAGTGGTTTTTCAGAAATGTTCCTTATCCCTGTCACTTCCCTGTCAGTGGAAGGCTGCGCAGAGCCTGGCAACATAGTGGTACTGGGAGAGTGGTTAGAGAGGCAGAAACCTGAAGCCCAAAGGTAAAACCCCACGGAAACATCCTAACTGCATAAAACGATTGTGGAGTTCTTCCCCCTTCACCTCCCATGTTTTCCTTAATCTGGCCCTGTGCCTGGTGGGCAGGGTTTATAATTGTTTTTACAGATGAAGAAAGTTGGGCTTAGCGCTGGTGTGACTGATTTATCGTAGGGCTCAGAAAATAATCCCCAAAGTGAAGGCCTCAGAAACAGCTGCTCCCTGACTTCCTGCCCTCCTGTCTCTCACCTTCCTTCTCCTGTGATATCAGAAACTAGAATTCCTTGTCTCCAAGATGAGTCGTAGAAACCAGAATCACTTTTCCTCAAAGTCAGTCATCAATCCAAAAATATTGCTCTCCTTTCCCATTTTGTGTAAGAGCAGGCCATAAAGAAATTAAGATCCTCATTCCAAAGGGGTCCTGCCGCGTACCTGCAAAGGAGAAATGCTACACGGGAGACACCAACAAGAATCTGGACTGGTCTTGCTGGCTGTCCTCTCTTAGTTGGCTATGTTGTATCATAGCCTTTTGATCCAGTCATATGTCTACACGGCCATCCCTGTTTCATGGAACCAAAGTATAAAAATGGGTAGTTGAGTCTGGTTCATTGAGTCTTCAGTCTGAAGGTTCCTGTGTCACATACAGCTATGATCAGGTAAATATCCTTTCTTCTCGTTAACCTGTCTTTTGTTAGGGGTGTCAGCCGTGTCCCTTTATGATGGGTGGGAAAGGGATCAACCTTTGTTACTAATCTAAAGTCCTAGGGGTGCCTGGACTGGAAGCCAAGGCTCTGGATTGCCCCAGACCACTCCAGGAACCAGATTAGCAGCACCACTTACTTGGCCCACACTCCTCCTCTTGTGCCACACGCAGGAAAACTTTGTCCCTAAAACAGCTGTGCAACGCTGTTCTCAGAGCTGTCCAGTGCCCTGAGCCCAGTGGAAAAAATAGGTTTGCGAATCATATTGCTGCAACCCAAGACTGAGCTTGAGTCACAGTTAACCTGAATTCGTCTTTGTGCATGCATGCGTGTATGTGTGTGTGCACGTGTATGTTTGTGTGTGTGGGGGGGTGGGTAGGAGTGGGGGGTGGGAAGGGGAGGCAAAGACGACCTCAGGCTCCAGACCCAGGCTCAGCGATTTCCCAGGAGAGAAGCTCGCCTCCAGGCAGAAAGCCAGGAGTCTCCCTCATTGCTCCCGCAAATGGGTCCTGGAGGAGCTGTACACGTCCCTACTGCTGACGGGTAGCAAGGGGGTGCGGAGAAAGGGAGAAAGGGCATAGCTGTGCCTCACCCCCCCCACCAGAGCCCTACCTAGTCCGGGAGGAAGCCCACATATTTATCTTATTTCCTGTGCACCATTTTGACTTATTTTCTCAGTCCAAAAAGAGCTGCGGTGTAAACTAAGGTTCTGTTCTAGGGGGCTTGTTGGCTCCTTGGAGTCTGTAATTGGGGCATTGAAAGGATACAGAAAAAAAAAAGCCCACAGAGGAGTGGATGATCTTTTATACTTAAAGTTCCCCCCTCTATAAAAGCGACATATTACAAACCTCTTTCTCCTCTCGAACATTTCTTGCTAAGTGCATTCTGATGCCACATTGAAACGCAAAATAGCTGGAATCAAGCAGGCACCGAAGGCTATTTATATGCTAATCTCTATTTCCCAAGCTGAAGCTGGAACCTCGGGCTTGGTGCTGCTTCTAATGATGGCTCGGCTTTAACCTCTCTGGAAGAAAGAAAAGTATTTTCCTTAAGAAAACAACTCAGTTTCTTTAAGATGAAATGTAATTATCTATTATCAGATGTCCCTTAAAATGCAAGGCCTATTAAAGCTGCTAAAAATATTGAAGCCCTAATTTCACCATAATAGCATTTTAATTTCAGCAAATCACGCTTCTATTGTTACAGGACATTTTGCGGTAGGAATGTGGTAAGAGGTCCATCTTAGCTTTTTTCTTAACATTTTCCTTTCTTCGAGAAGTACAATTAAATCATTGCAATCATCTAACCTTGCTCGACACAAAATTTTACTTATGAAGTGCGAAAACAATGGTCATTAGCATCTAAAAGAATTTGTTTTAAAAGTAGGTAAAGTTTAATTGCTTTAAATATTCTTGTTGGAATGTGCAGCTGCTGTTGGTTCAACGTTCATATTAAAGAGAGACGGTGTTTAATTGATTGCTGAATTTCATTGAAAAATATTTATTTTCTTTTCGGGCGAAGTGTGTAAGAGATGTCTTGATGGACCCTCAAGAAGGGAGAGTCTGAGGGGAAGTGAATGCTTTGGAGGAGTTGCTGGCAAAATGTGCTCACCTCTACATTGGATGCATTTTGGGGAAATTTCCTACAAAAGTTTCCAAAATGAACCACCCAAACCGCTTTTTAATAGGCAGCAGTAGGAAACTTGTACGACTCTGAAGTACACTGAAATCTTGAAGTATTTTTTTTTCCTGTTTTCTAGACTTTATGTATATTTGAGAACAGTAGAGAGGGTGAATTTGAAGCCTGTCTATTTCTGTCACTAGAAGGGGTCAAGGAGGTCCCCCAGAAAGGAGATAAGGACTTCAACTTAGCCTGCTGAGTAGTTGCTAAACTCACATCACAAAAAAGAATTTCAGGGTGCATCAGTGTGAGGCATAGGCTGAGTTAGAAAGTAAAGGAGAATAGAAGGCTATAGTTTGAGTAAATGGGGGTGCTTGCTGTGATGCAGGGGTACAGACTGTCCTGCTTACAAAGGCACAAGGGTAGCTTTTAAAGAATACCAGGGGTGGGCCAGGGTCTCAGTTCTGGTCTCCAAAGCTCTGGAAGAATCCTGTGGGTGGAGGGGAATTCAGGTCTCATGGGATGCTGTCCTTGCTGGGGCAAGGTAGTCTCATCATGGGGTCCTCTGTGAGGCTCTGCTGATTCTAGAACCTACATGACTGTAGGCTGGGAGACTTCTAGGGATGGGTCTATGGGGGTGTGGAACAGGAGGTTGTGACAGGTGGCAAAGGAGTGTCCCTACAAACCCTGAAAATTACTCTAGTTACTCTCATCTTATCTCTTCCTTAACTGAAAGTCTTTGGTCTGGAAGGAGGATGATGTAGAGCAGGTGAATTTAGGGCTCTTACAGACACTGTCTGAGTGATTAATATGGCTCTGTGCAGAACGGAGCGGGGATCTGACCCAGAGTTTTAAGGTAATAAGGAGACAAAAAATTGAATTTTTTTGTCTCCTTCCTACCTGTCTTTATTTTTTAATACCACCTAACTTCTAAGCAGGCTTGCCTTCTCAAGTGAGGAAGGATATGAGAGAAAGTGCTTCTACAAACCTCTTTGAACCTTCTCCTTACATCTATCTTATATGACATTTTGGGCCACCTTGTTGCGGCTGAGTTACCTCTATGTCTTGCCAATTTTGCAGAATTCCCAGGTTGCTCTGACAGGTAGGAAGGACAGTGAAAAATGGGGTAAAGATAGAGGAATTGGCTTAATAGGTTACTGATTGGGGTCAACAAAGAAGATAGAATTGAATCATCAGTATTATTAGGTGAACCTTAACTATGTGCCAGTCTCTGTTTTGAGTTCTTTGTGAGCATCATGTTCTTTAATCCTCACAATAATTTTATGGTGGAGGTTATTCTCATTTTCCAAATGTGGAAACTGAGGTACATAGAGATTAACTCGTTCAGCTTATTCAGTCAGTGGGACCTGTCTGAGAACAACCTCCATCCATAGTGCCTGCTCCTACCAACTTCTGCTCCATCATTGCCTTAACTCTCTCCCAGCCCAGATGCTGTTTACAGCCAGATGAGATCCCTTGATCCCTGCCCACTTTCTCCCTGCAACCTGCTTGGGACCCTTGGCTCACAGCTACATGGAATCTGAAAAGTTTCACCAAGTCCTTCCCTCAATGGGGCTCAGTTTCCTTCCCACAAAATGAGGAAGTTGGGTGATCCAGTCTTCAAAAGCTCTTTGAGGGTCCAAGTGTCTATGGACTCAGCTCAAGTGCACACTTGAGGACTGATGTCTACTCTGGTCCTGTGTGTGGGCCTGGATGGTCAGGGATGGGTGGCACAAGGCCCTGCCTTCTCCATGAGTGTGCACAGCCAGCTCAGTGCAGCTGGCCATCTTCCTGCCCCCAGTGCAGAATGGATTGAGTCATTCTGGGTGGCAGGACAATATGAGATTTTGCTTGATTTTTCCCTTTGTTTGCCAAACTCCCAGCTCAGGAGTTGCCTCTTGTGGGAAGATTTTTTGGCCCCTTTTCATGTCCCAATTCTCTTGACTTTTCTGGCCTTTCCTGTGACATTTGTGCTAGTTAGCTTTTTGTTGTGACCAAATACCCGAGAAAAACAATTTGAAGGAGGAAGACATTGTTTTGGCTCTTGGTTTAAGAGTTTCAGTCAATGGTCAGCTGACTCCAAGTCAGAAACATCATGGCGGAAGGGCCTGGTGGAAGAAAGCTGCTCACCTCATGGCAGCCAAGAGACTGAGAGGGTTGGCAAGAGCCAGCAAGGAAGGGGCTGGGGACAAGGGTACCCCCTGCCAGGTAATAGCCCCAGTGTCTTTCTTGCTCTAATGTGACTCTACCTCCTAACGGTATATTCAGCTATGAATTCATTATTGATGAGACCAGCAACCGTGTGATCTGATCACTTGCCAAAAGTCCTACCTCTGAACATGTGAGCCTTTTGGAGGACATTAAAAAAAAAATCTGAACCATAGTAGTATCTCATCCTGCAATCAAGAAGGAAGTCAACAGCTCAGGTTAAACTCCTGGCTCCACTGCTTACCAGTGTGTGATCTTAGCTTATTCCCTCATTCATCCAGGGGAATAATAACAATGTCCACTTTCCCTCTGGTTGTGTAAGTACCAAATGAAATGTGTGTGAAGCTCCCAGAACCATGCCTGGTATATACAGGTGCTATAATACGTATTACTTATTATTACTCTAGTAAAGGTACTTATTCCTGGGTTATTGTACCCATGCTGTGTGCCCACCTGGGTGTGGCACCACAAGGCCATCACTTTCTAATCCCTGTAGCCAGCCAGCACTGTGCCTGCTGCTCTGCAGTGGAAAGCACTGGGTAGTAGTCAAGAGTAGGTGTTCCAATCCATGTCATGTCACTTATAGGTGTGTGGCCTTAGATATGTTCCATGACCACTCTGTTCTTCCGTGTTTTCATTTGTAAATGAAATTAATCACAAGGCCATTTGTGTGATTATTAGGAGCATGGGCACAGGCCACGCCAGTACAGTTAAAACCACACCCAGTAGCAATTGTAAGAACTCCACCCATGGAATCTATGAGGCTAACATTTCTCACTAATAACTGGCATCTGTACTTTCACAGTCTTATCTCATTTAATCCTCACCACAGCTCTGGGAGGGGCCCCGATTATCATCTCTGTTTCACGGAGATCTTACACTTGGTAAGAGGCAGCTTGTCTGACCCCACATCAAATCTACCATCACTACTCCATGATGCCTCTCCATGTTGTGAGGTCAGGTGATGAAAGAATGATTCTTAAGTAGGCCAACTCTTCTTCCATAAAAGTCAGGTGGGGCTGGGAGCTTTGGATTATCAGGAATTTCAGATTAATTGATTTCATCATGGTGGGTCCAAACAAAAGCTGTGCTTAGCTTCTTATACTCTCCAGGGGCTGTTATAAATTTGATTATATCTGAAATAGAAGATTTCAAGTTGAAGTCCCCTTTGTCCACTCCAGAATTTAGATTTATTTCTGAAAGACCAATGCAATTTTCTTATCTTTGTTACAAATTACTACAGTCCGGGTTAATCTCACGCAGCAATAAAGCTGTTTGCCCAAGAAGCTTCCTGCAGTGTCACAGCTGATGAATGGCTCCTTTTGGCTATAATAATTCAGTTTAGAACAGTGAAAAAAAATATCACAACAACTTGGTTCTTCTCTGGAAACACCGTTGTGTGCTTGCCTGCTCAGAGTGTTAGGGATCAGAGACCTCTCTGGGTGAGTGCATTGGAACTTCTGAACCTTGGCGAGGTGTGGTGAGCTGGGATAAAATGCAGACTTTGTACAGAAGGCAGCCATGTCTGAAGTTTTCCGAATGTGGCTGTGGATTGGTGACTACAATAGAAGAGTGGGTGGGTGGCCTGAAGGGACAAGAGAGCTAGTAGGCAGAAGCAGAGATGGGGGCTGCTGATGACGGAGCAGAGGGCTTCGGCTTTGTAGTGTAGTTTAGGAAATCTAATGTGCATTACCAATTAGAAAATACACTATTGACTTAATAAGAACACTTATTGCATAGTAGGGGAGTGGAACACAACTGTCTTCAATGTGCACACTGATTTGACGACCCAAGATTATGGTCCTGGAAGTCATACTTGAGAGACTGAGACCTGAATAAGAGTTAAGAGGTGTGTGCTTGTGCCTGAGTGTGCACATGCATGCATGTTCACACGTGTGATTTCTGACCAGTTGGAATGTTGAGGAAGTGGAGTATTCAGGCAGAGAATAGCCTGAGAAGAGCTTGAGAGAGAGGCTTGCTTAATGAGCTGAAATGTAACCAGTGTGACTGGTAGAAGGGGTTATAGGAGGTGCAGCTGGGGTGCAGTGGAGTCATTTTCTGAAAGACCTTGCAGATTGGCTGAGGGGTTCAGTAATGATGCACAATTATAGCAGATGAATATATTTTGTATTTAGGGTACACAGGAGGAAAGACCATGCCAGCCTGGGAAGAAAGCTGGAAAATCATGGGAAATGCTGAGGGGGAAGAGGGACTCATGCAGCCATTCTCCACCTGGGGACAACTGGTGGCTCACTGGGCTTCAATAAGTGCCTTGGAAGAGGTATTTAAGTTACAGTTCCAGAGTCAGGAGATGCACACTTCTGTTGATTCAAGTCTTAATTCACTGAGTTTCATTCCCTTGCCTTCTCTCCATGCTGAGCAGTGCCAGCATTCTGCCCACTCTGGTCTGTGGTCTCCTCTGGTCACTGTGGATTGACTTCCAGTCCAATCCTGCTCTGTGTTCTTCAGCTCTTGCATTGCCCTTGCGGAGGAAATCTTTTCACATGGACTCAAGGACATCTGAGTGTCGTCACCCTCCCTCTTCTCATCACAGCAGCCCCTCATCACAGTGCCATCGCCAGCTGGTCTCTGCCCTACTGGAGAACCTTGCAGAGCCTTATTCTTCACCCTCCCCATAAAGACCTGACCATGTTAAGCATTTCATTCTGTCCTTTCCCTTTCTCAGGTAATCCTATGAATAAAGACAAGCCCTGTGTGTTGTCATTTTCTGCCTAGGCATTTCAGTGTTTGTCTTTTCAGCACCAAAGTCCTTAAGCTCAGGGAACACATAGCCCCCTCTCTCTTCCTTATTCCCTTTACACAGCAAAGATACTTTTAGATTTGCTTTTTAGCTGATAAAGTCATTTGCTGTTTAGTGGGATGAGCTGTAAGGAGAAGTTACTGTCTAATTTGCAGCCATCCATCCATCCATCCACCCGTCCACCCGTCCACCCATTCCCTATCTATCCCCCATTCATCCATGCACCCATCCGTTCCTCCATTCCACCATCCTACCACACCCTACTGCTCTGAACAAGAGTAAAGAGGTTTCAAGGATGGCACTTTGACAACTGCCCTCTTCTGAGGATGGGCTGTCACAGCCTCGTTTCTTTACTGGGCTTTCCATTGTCCACAGGGTCCCAAACCAATTTACTATAGTGTTAAAACCTTAGATTCTGGAGTCAGAACCCCTGGATTCAGGTCCTGGCTCCATCACTTACCAGCTATGTGAATTTGGTCACAGAAATCAGATTTTTTCATCTGTAAAATGAGGCTCATGATAGTACAGACCTCCAAGGCTAGTTGGGAGGATTAAATGAGTTAATGCATCTTAGTTTTTAGAGTGTGCCTGGTGGTTAGAAAGAGACTCATATATGTTAGCTGTCATGGGCAACCTTGGACCAGTCTCTGGGCCAATCCCATGAACTGGGCCAATCACATTCTCTGTCTTCTAAAATTTGGAATCAAGACTGGAATGAGCCTGAGTTACTCAAAGCTGCTGTGTTGAACAGAGATGTTGTAGGGCGGCTGCTCTGGGCTCTGAGTAAGGAGAGCTGGTTTGCAAGGGGACAGGAACAACGGATGTGTGCATGCCTAAGGCTGAGATAGGAGGCCTGGTGCATATAAGGAAGGGGGAGAGAGAGGGGAAAGAAGAAAGAGGGGATGAAGGAAAGGAAGAGAGAATAAGAGAGGAAGGAGGGAAGAGAGGAGGAAGAAACAGGAAGGGGAGGAGAAAGAAAAGACAGGCTTAAGGATACTTAAGTGCTTGAGTTCTTTGTCCCTACCTGGTTTATGATGATCAGATCTCACCTGTATCCAGGTAAATCTCTGTTTGAGGTTTTTTTTTTTTTTTTGCTTCAATTACTTTGGAGTGGATATCTGAACAGTAGCAAAGAAAACAAGCAAAGCAAAGCATATCCCTGCTCTCAAGGAATTTGCCATCTACCATGTGAATAGGAAGATTAAAAAAAAAAGGTTGTAGTTAAACAGCAAATGAGTGTGGACAGGACTGTGAGAGAAAATTAAGTATATACCGTTGATGAGGACTGGAGATGGCAGACGGCTGGATGGAGAATGATATCGAGGCAGTAAGTCTGGGTGCGTGGATTTGATTAAAACTTCCTGTATGGAGCTGAGACACATCCTCTGGATCCAGCTACCAGATAGCTGTGGAAAGGAAGCAGTGAGGCCGTGAAAAAGGATTCTCCCAATAAGATACGGCATCCGCTGTCCCTCAGTGTGCCAGGATGCTCCGGTGTGACAAGACACAGATCAGTGCTCTGGGGTTCTGCATGAGATTGGTCTTACTCATTAGCATCCGAGAGCTTTGCACTTTAAACACTCTCGTTCCCCAACCAGGCCATGGTGCACGTTAGTTTTGAAGAGAAGGGCTGGGGAAGCAGCAGAGTTCCTAAAAGCGAGCTCTTCCTGCGATTAGTTGTGGTAACCAGTGTGGCCAGCTCTATAGCCTATGTATCCAATGGGCCTCATTGCTGTTTCCCATATCTATTTCGAGTGAAATTTCCCACGTTTGGGTCTTTGCTTATGACAGTTCTTTACTTAGAGTGCACCATGTCTACCCATTTGGAACATTATCTCTTCTATGGTCCAAGTCCACGTGGGCCTTTTCCATGGTGCCTTTTTTGTTCCCTGCATCCCCGGCTATGGCTCGGCTCTCTCTCTGAGCTCCTTCAGTTTGTACCTCTGGGGCAGCATTACCTTCCCTGAGCTTTATTGTTACTCACCAGTTGGCCAGTGTTCCTTCCATGTTTATCCCCTGCAAGACAGGGGCTTCTCCAAGGAGAAGAACCAGATTTGTTCGTTGTTTCATCTCCAGCGTCCCCACACTGTTTATTCATGGTGTAATGTGACTTTTTAGTGTTTTAAAGTTGTTGATAAATGACAACCAGAAACACGTGATGCTAGTGCCAGGAATTGGACTTTAGCAAATGCTTTCGTGTAACCCTAATGACAATCCTGCAGATAGGAGGAGTGTCACCAGCACTTCAGAGATAAGAAGAGTGGGTGGGGCTAGAGAGAAGGCAACCTAGCTCAGGCAATGGCAGAATTGATTTTCAACTCCAGCTCATTTGAATATAAATCTCCTAACTCTTACAAGTGACATGATATTATCTGCTTTCCCTTGGACTTCACAAAGAAGCAAATTAGGACAAAGAGGCATTTCCCCTCCCCCCCTCCCCAGTTTTTATTAACTTGTTAAAAGAGGCTTAAAAAGATAACACCAACATTGACGATGTTGCAGTGTGCTGGTCTCCTACCCTTGTGCCCTGAATGCTCACTTAAAAAACTGCTCACTGCATTTGTGTTGGAAGAGTATCATTAACAGTAAGTACAAAGATGTTCATTATGTTGTTGCTTATGTCTGTGAAATTCGCATCAAGAGAATAGCTACGCAAATTGTAGCATTACTCTATGGAGTATTAGATGATTATCAAAATAACAGGTATTTAGACTGGTATGAGGCCAAATAGATATTTATAATGTGGCACTGGGGGAAAAAAAAAAAACTAAAAACAAACAAAAAACAAGACAAAACAAAAAACCCCAAAACCAAGAAAATGAAAAACAAACAAAAACAAAACAACACACACACAAAACAACAAGTAAGCCAAAACCCGACTAAAAAGGAGTATACAATTAAGAGTTCATGGTTACAACAAGGCAAAAACTATAGCGTTCAGGAAAGAAGAAATATTCTAAGAATGCTAATAGTGGTTTTGACAGAATGAATGAATTATGGGCTATTTTTGTTTCTTTTTTCTCTTTTCCAATTTTTCTGTAATATAGTTATATTGTTTTTGTGATGAAAATGGTGCATTCTTTTTTAAAAAGCTAATGAATAATTCTATGGCAGAGCCTTATTGGCAGCCAAGGTGACCTTGTGAAGGGAAGGCGTTTTCCAAGACTTGGGTAAGTGGCACAGACTCTGGGCTTGGTGGGTGCCTGTGTATGCGTTCAGCTGCACAGGAAAGCTATCAGCTGGGGCTGTCCTTGGCACCCTACAGAGGCCGCACATCTGGAAAATAAGCCATCTTCCTGGGTAACTTAGCACCTTGGATTTTCTTTTTTGTCTGAAGCATTCCTGTTTCTGCACATTGGTGTGTCTCCCAAGGGCTGAGCAGCAAGTTTGAAATTTTTTGGCAGGTCCATGTGTGGTGGAGATGTCTATAATCCCAGCACTTGGGAGGCTGAGGCAGGAGGATCCTGGGTTGCCCCAAGTTCAAGGCCAACCTAAGCTACCAAGTAAGTAAGCTACCAAGGTGTTTATTTTTTCTCTTGGGAAGAAGGGGATTGGATTAAAAAAAAAAAAAAAACTTCCAATAGTGAAACCTTCCATTTTCATTCTAATTTTCATTTTTTGCAACACAAGAGATTGAACTCAGGGCTATACATATACTGGACAAGCACTTTGCGGTGAGCTGAACACTTTTAATTAAAACAAAAACAAAAGCAAAAGCTGGAAGACCACACTTGGATGTGATGGATGGTGGAACATTTTTGTTGTTTGTCCAGTCAAGAATGATTGTGTTTTCTGTCTACCTTCAATACCAGTGTGGGCTGTGTCTAGCTTTCAACCATTCTCAGTTCTTCTTAAGTTGGCAGAGCTCTTTGAAAAGTTAAAATCAAGTGAAAGAAGTGGGTTTAGGAAGAATGCCTCCACCTTTTCTGGTTCCTTAGGGTGGATAGTGGAACCCAAGCGCCCCTCTAATTTGAATTCCATTTTAGCAACTTATTAATTGTGGCTGAATTATGTTGGCAAGTCGCTTCATCTATGTGGGCCTTAGTTTTCTTATCTGTAAAGTAGAAGAGAAAGATCGTATCTGGCCTAAGGGTTGTAGTGAAGTTGAATGAATTGAGTTATATCCAACACCTAGTGTAGACCTGGTACATTCTTAGTGCAGGATAAATACCAGCCCTCATTATTGTTATGGTTATTTTTATTGTTATTGCTATTGTTATTGTGACTGTCTGATGAACATTCCTTCCTTCATTTCCCCATCTGAGGCACGTGGGTTTTGTCTTTATTTACTAAGGTAGTTTTTTTTTTCTTGAAGAACTTTAGAAAAGGAGAAAGAAAAGTCAATGATAGCAGAAGATACAAAATAACCTGAGGATTTCCCTTTACATCTCTGAGCCTCGAACTGTGTCACTGTAGAAATTCTTCCCAAACCCCACTAAGTTTACCCAGGACTTTGTTCTGTTCTCTGTGGACTTTCCCAGCCTGTTTCTTTGTTGAAGATATTTTTTATTTCCTGCCTAGAATGATTGATTCCCTGGCATTGTGCCCTTCCCACCAAGGACTGGAGACCAATAGCTTATTCTACACAAGGCACTGTGCCAAAGCACCAGATGCCACTTCTAATTTAATTCTCACAACTTTTGAGACAGTATTGTCATGGTCACCCATTTTACAGTCATGGCTAGGGAGGCCCAGAGAATATAAATAAGTTGCCCAAGGTTATATATTAGTAAGAGGTGGAGCAAGGGTTCTAATCTAAACTGATGTGATTATGAAGCCCAGTTGTTAACCACTGCAGTTTTGAGATGGTAACATTAACACCCACTGTCCAGGAGGTTGTGGTGAGGATTCTTAGTGAATGCGAGACGCACACTGTAACTTTTAATGTGCTAGGCAGATATGATGGTGTAATACTGTATACCAACACAAACCAGCTGTAGTTATAATTTTGTGTTCAAATCTTGGTCACCATTCATTGACCTTTCATCTTGTAAGTGACATTGGGCAAATCATTGAGTATGTTCAAGACTCCATCTTTTTTTTTGTTTTTTTCTGTGAAAAATAGGATGGGATTGCGATGACAATTTGGTACTACAGATGAAGGCCTTAAAACATGTCTGGCACATAATCAACAATAGATAGCTAGAACTCTAGAATGTGACCTTGGTGATGGTAGAGAATCTCTGCTGTTTTGTTCATAACTGTGTGCCCAGTGCCTAACCCTGAACCTGGCACACCTTGGTGCCACGTGAACAAGGGGTGGAGCTCTGGTGGTTGAGGCCACCGTGTTTCTACCACAGCCGTTCCTTCTGGGTTTACCCAGCTACACTGGATCCTTACAGAGGGCCATGCTGGCTCTGTCACTCTGGCAAATAATTTGATGGATAGATCTGGACAGCCCATAGATTCCATTTCCTGAGCGGCCTGATCCAGAGGTAGGGCTTAGGAATAGTCACATTAGCACCCTAAGGCTGCTTCTACCTGAGATTTTATCATTTTCCTGTGAGCAGAGTCTATTTTAGAAGTTCCGTCTGGCCTAATTGGAGTTGCTTGTCAAAATTTATTGGCTGGAGTCAAAGAGAAGACCCTTATCAAATTAGGATTGTACAGGGCTAGGAGACCACAGGGGCCTGGGCCACCCTGTGGCCCCACATGGGGCCTCCTACCCCACCTTTCCCTAATAGGAGGCCCCGAGCAGTTAGAATTCAATTAGGCCCTAGTGAAGGAAGTCTTCTAGGCAGAGCCGGGGCAGACCCATGTCTGGGCTGAACAGAACAACCGATTTAAGCTAAATCAACGCCTACTTAAGTGAGCCGTAATAAGCATTCTGGGGGCAACACCAGCCTGGGGGCGTCATTTATCACTGGGTAATAGAAAACCGTAATGAATAATAACTTGGGCCCAGCAGCTGAAGCGTGCATACATTATGGGTTCGAGCTGCTGCTGTCCACCAAGTGAGGAGGGTGGGTCTGAGGCCAGGGTGGTGGGGTTTGCATATTGAATTCTGCTGCTGTGCAGGAAGGCCTTTGTTGTACAGGAGAGCCATTAATCTCACACCCGTGTTGCCAGTCTGCACTTGGCGTGGTGAACACATGCTTTATTTGCTTGTACTGCACCAAGGGGGAACAAGATGCCCCAGAGGAGAAAATGTGCTCTGGAGAGATGCTGGTTTTAGCCTCTGCTGTCACCTGGGTAGGAGAACACAGGTGAGGCCTGCTCTAAGGTATGGGTGTGTCCTCGTAAGGCCTCATTAAATTGCCAGTAGTGCTGGGCAGTGGTAGGATTTACAGAGAGCACCAGGGTGAACATATGAAGTTCACACCCTGGCACCCTGGCACTGTCACATTTGGTGTCTACTGCTGCTTTCGAGATGGATGCTATAAAAAGGAGCTTGTTTTACAAACAAGAAAATTGAGAATTAGGGGAGTTAAGAACAAAGTCTGAATTCTTTGCTCTTCACTGTCTTCCCTTCCAGAAAGAAAGGCCCTGAAACCTCTGCATCTGTTCTCTTGACCCCATCACTTCGGGGTCTGATCCAGTTCTCGCCCTGTCCCATTGTGTCTTGGTTTATTACTTCCTTCTTTTGAAGGTTCTTCTTGTACTGTCCATGACTTGCCTTCTGCTAGTCCATCTTGGCCTCCTCAGGGGGATACTCATTACTTCTCAGTATTGTTGCAAGGATAATGTGGCATTCTGTGCTAAATCCAGATTCTTTCCTGGTTCCCTTGATTTGGGGTAAGAGAAGGCCCCTGGAATAGTGAAACACAACACAACACAACACAACACAACACAACACGACACAGTCTGATGCAGACTCCCACACAGCTTATTGCCAGTCCCTCCATCATGTTCCTTGAGTCATACCTGCTATCTTCTGCTGCTGCCAGCAAGCCTCCATCATTCTCTCCCATTTAGCCTTGGCCCCCTGGAGTGACTCCCAGTTCAGTGTTGACCTCTTCTTCTGCCTCTAGCGCTGGTTTCTTGGTCCCTGGGTCCCTGGGTCCCTGGGTCCCTGGAGGCTGTCCATTCCTCTTGGTTAGGGGTGGCTTCTCTTCTGCTCTCCCATGCTCTCTGCTGACGTGGGGCAGTGGGTGGGGGAGAGGTTGCCTTCCTGAATGCTCACTCATTTGTGTGTACCTTCATTTTGTGTACCTTCAAACAAATATCTGTGTGCATCTTCTAGTGGCTGGAAATTTAAATGGGACCTGGACGATGTCCTTCTACATCAGATAAATGCCTTTCTCACAGCCGCCTCTCCTTGCCCATCCTTGTATTTCAGTTTCAAAGCTGCACAGTGTGGTGTTTTTTGTTTGCTGAGGAATGTGTTGCTGATGCTTCTTCAACTTGGCAGAATCCTGACCATAAACAGGGCTGCTTAGGACCCATAATGAGTTCATGGCAGGCTGGAGCAGAGCATGAGAGCTACGAGCTGTGCTGGATGAGATTTGTTCCCATTTTGCTTCTGGTCACTATCCCAAGACCAAGAGGGGGCCTGGGCTTGATGTTCATTGATTACGCTGAACTGATTTAGATTGGCATCTTAAGACTGAACGGTCAATGTCAGGAAAATACCTCCACTGCATTCCTCATAAACCTTTGTAAATAAACTGAAAAAGTCAGCTCACTTTAATCAACCAAAATTGATAAAAACCAAACAATGCCATAAGAAATGAAAAGAGAAATGACTTCATTCGTATTTGAATTCTAATAGCTCTGCTTTGACCTCTTTTCTCCTAGTTCATTTTCAACTATTTCACTCATTGTCCCTTTGACTATTCAATCACTTTTCCACCCCATTTAATAAACCACAGAGAATGAATCTTTTGTAGAATGAGATTAGCCACGTGGGAGTGGCTGCAGAGGTAGCCACTCAGCTTTCCTTCAAAACAAAACAAAACAAAACAAAACAAAACAAAACAAAACAAAACAGCTGTAGGAACAGAGTTAGCTGATGATCTCCAAGTATTGTACCTTTGGGCCTCAGTGACATTCAACAGAGACCTCATTTTCTCCTGGTGGTGACTTCCAGCTGCTGGACACTGGGATACCAGATCTGGGTTGTTGTCCGTCTGGTCCAGGACTCCTCTAATAGGCTGCATGTGCTCCAAGTGCCACATGGGCCTGGCCATGCCATTCTGAGAGTTGCACTGTGGGCCACAGCTCCTGTCCAAGACTCATATCCTTCCCTCTCCTTTCACAAGGTCAGATCAGGACTATAGATTGGAGGATTTCTCTGCCCACTCCTGCTTCCTCTCCCTTTTATCTGTCACAGGCATTTCCCCACCAAAAAAGTAGCTTGTATTTCTAATTATGTCCCAGCATCTGCTTCTTGGAGGATGTAAGCTGATTCATGTGTGCAGCAAGAAGCAAACCTAACTTTGCTCATACATTGTACGTCAATTTAAGGTGACTTATAGGGCTCAGAATAGGCTCTGTGAGGGGTGGTGCTCTTGGTATCCCCTGCAGTGTCTAACAGGGACCCACGTCTCAGCTGCAGCTCAGCGAGTGAAGGACACTAGGCTTCTTTCTGCCCAAGGCACGTCGTGTGAGCTTGTAGTTCCAAGGGAAGAACTAAGAAGCTGGAAGCTTCACCTTTGGTCTGTCTTTCTCAGTCTCCCTTGCAATGCTGTTATCATCAAGGATAGTGTCTATCATCCACATTGAAGTGGTTGCTTACATGCTGTAGGGACCACTGATCTCCAGAGGGATGCTCAACCAGTCTTGATTCTAGATTGTGGAAGGCCCTGACCCCTGTGATGAGTGACACCTGTTGGTACTTGTGTCCTGAGAGTGTGCTACCCCACTCCTATTCCCCCATTCCAAAACTTGAGGAACATCTGTAGGTCTAATTTGGAAGGGGGCCCTGACTAATGTCTGTCACAACTTGGGGCATGATGTGATCTGAGTGACAGTGATGGTGAGTGGGAGGTGGATGGGATGGCCACCTGGTTGAAATTGATCAGCAGGGCACGAGGCCTGAGAGGTTGTGAAGTGCCACAAAAAAATGTCCACATGGAACAGCAGTCCTGAGTTTAGTGGGCAGGAACATTGGAGCTCTAAGCTGCTAAGTCCAATAGCAGAGTTAGTTCTCCCTCTCAGCAGACACACAGTTGACAATGCTTTGCTTGCTAAATATGTTTGTGCCTACGTTCCTGGAGATATTGGCCTGTAGTTTTTCTTTCTTTCTTTCTTTCTTTCTTTCTTTCTTTCTTTCTTTCTTTCTTTCTTTCTTCCTTCCTTCCTTCCTTCTTTCCTTTCTTCCTTTCTTCTTCCTTCCTTTCTTCTCATTCTTTCTTTTCTCTCTCTCTCTCTCCCTTCCTTCCTTCCTTCCTTCCTTCCTTCCTTCCTTCTTCCTTCCTTTCTTCTCATTCTCTTTCCTTCCTTTCTTTCTTTCTTTCTTTCTTTCTTTCTTTCTTTCTTTCTTTCTTTCTTTCTCTCTCTCTCTCTTTCTCTCTTCCTTTTTCCTTTCCTTTCATTTCTTTTTTCTTTTGTGGTACTGGGGATGAAACCCAGGACCTGTAGATGCTGGCCGAGCACTCTACTGTTGAACTACATCCCTAATGCTAACCTTTTTAAAAAAATTTGAGACAAGGTTTTGGTAAATTAATGAGACTGGCCTTGAACTTGCAATGCTCCTGCCTTAGCCTCCTGAGTAACTGGAATTTCAGGAGGGCACCACCATGCTTGGTTTGGTCTATAGTTCTCTGCCCCTCTTTTAATTTGTTTATCTGGTTTTGGCATCAGGGCAATGCTTATCTCATAAAATGAATTGGGAAATATAATTACTGTGCTATTTTTCTGGATGAGTTCATGTAGAAGTTACTAAATAGTAATGATTTTCCTTTAATATTTATTAGACTTTAGCAGTGATCTCAGCTGGGATAGAAGTTTTCTTTGTAGGAAGGTTTTTAGTTATAAATTCAATTCCAGGTTACCTATTTCTTCTTGAATAGGCTTTGGTAGCTTGTATCTTTCATGAACTCTGTCCATTTATCTTGGTTGTACAAAACTTACTATCATAAATTGTTCATACCATTCCTTGTATGATTTATAATCTGTAGGATCTGTAGTGATATATCTATTTTCATTCTTGACATTGGTAATTGGTGTTTAAGCTCTTTTTAAAATTTTATTTTGCTTTGTATCTGCTACAGGTTTGTCAATTTTATTAATCTTTTAAAATGGGTAGTTTCGGTCTCATTAACTCTGTTATTTTTCTGCTTTCTATTTCATGTGTTTCTCTTCTTTTTTGTTTTGTTTTGTTTTTTTGAGACAGGGTTTTATTATGCAGTTAAGGCTGGCCTTGAACTCATTTTGTAGTTCAGACTGGCATTGAACTCACAGAAACCCTCTCACCTCAGCCTCCTGAGTATTGTGATTACAGGTGTGTGCCGCCATGCTCAGCCTATGTGTTTCTAGTTTAATTTTAATTATTTGCTCCTTTTGGCCTATTTGTAAAATTTTTTTCTCTTTTTAAAATATTTCATGTAGACATGGAGATCATTGGTTTGAGAATTTTCTACTAGTGTAATACAAACATTGAATTCTATACATTTATGTTTTAAGTGTTATGTTAGCTATATCCCACATATTTTGTTATTGTAGTATACTTTTCATATAGTTTAAAATATCTTTGTTTTGTGATTTCTTTAAATTTATGAATTATTTAAAATTGTCACTTAATTTTCACAAATTTAAAGGATTTTAAGGATAAGAAATATCTTTCTGTTTTTGATTTCTAATTTCAATTCACTATGACCAACAAGCATAGTTGGAATGATTTTAATCACCTTAAATTTATTTAAGTTTATTGTAGCCAAATAT
>PVJX010028539.1:0-23762 GCA_004027295.1 Dolichotis patagonum | reverse complement strand
AACTCACAACTGCACGCTTGCAAGGCAGGTGTTTATGCTGCTGAGCTAAATCTCCAGCCTCACAGGGCTGCCTTAAAAAAAAAAAGAAGAAGAAGAAGAAGAAGAAGAAGAAGCAGCAGCAGCAGCTGGGTGTGGTAGTGGTAGTGCAGTCTTATAATTCCATCACTTGGGAAGCTGAGGTAGGAAGTTTTTTTGTTTTTTTTTTTTTTGGTACCGGGGATCAAACTCACAACCTCGTGCTTGCAAGGCAAGCACTTAAGCCACTGAG
This sequence comes from Dolichotis patagonum, assembly GCA_004027295.1. Taxonomy (NCBI): domain Eukaryota; kingdom Metazoa; phylum Chordata; class Mammalia; order Rodentia; family Caviidae; genus Dolichotis; species Dolichotis patagonum. The sequence goes on along the minus strand of PVJX010028539.1, from coordinate 23,494 downwards.
CTAAATCCCCGGCCCTTTTTTTTTTTTTTAATCGGTACGAGGGATCGAACTCACGACTGCCTGCTTGCAAGGCAGGCACTTATGCCACTGAGCTAAATCCCCAGCCCCTTGAGGTAGGAAGATTGTTGCAAGTTCCAAGACCAGCCTGAACTACAAAGTGAGCCCAAGACCAGCCTGAACCACATAGGGAGACCCAGTCTCAAAACGCACAATTAAAAAAAAACAAAAAAACCACCAGAAGTCTGCTTATACATACTAAAAACCATGGAATTCCACTTTTAGTGGGTAAATTGTGTAACATGTGAGTCACATCTTAATAAAGCTGTCTTTTAAAAAGTTTGTGGCTCACATTTGTTTCTATTTGACAGCATTGTTTGAAGGTTTCCCTATTTCTAAAGTTACAATGAGTCAGTGTTATAGTTGATACACTGTATCAACTTGAGAAGTTTAGAAGTTTAAGGGACTCAGCAGGGAGCCAGGTCTTACTTGTGAGGTCTTACTATCCTGCTTAAGAGGGAACCTAAATTTTGTGGAGTGCTACACTTGCCATGGAGGCAGGTGAGGTGGCCTGGGCACAATATAACAGAGGAAAAGAGGCTCGCTCTTTCCTTCTTTTGCTCTTGCTGCTTTTGCTGGCTGCAGCCTTGAAGTGCTGCCCTGATGCCATGCCACCCTGCCTCAGAGTCAACTAATTATGGACTGAAACTTCCACAAACAGCAAGATAAATAAACCTGTCCTTCCTTCATTTTGGGTGTCAGGTATTTTGTCCCAGCAACAGGAGAAAAGTAACCAAGACAGTCAGTTACAGTAATAAAGAGAAAGGGAGGGTAAAAAAGGGAAAATCATATTTATTTCCTATTTCTATGATGACCTTCAGTATTTTTTTTAATTACAGCTTTATTGGCACAAGATTGTCTCTGATACACTCAACTTTTCATGGGCTTGTAAATAGAAAAATATACTGACACACAAAAATACTATACTTTGATATCAAATTGACAAAAAGAAATGATCTCCAAAAAGAAAATAAATTATTTATTCCAATTCACTGCATCATGTAAATATTATTCAATTATATGCTAAATAATGGTCTTTGTGATAGGCCTATTTACAAAACAAAGCAGATGAAATTGTGAAGCTAATCAGAAAGAACCTACTGGAGAAATAAATGCCACACACTATAACTCATATCTCTGAGAGTATCAGAAGATATTTCATGTAAGGATGAAAAAAGAAAAGCTGGGGGCTGGGGATTCAGCTCAGCGGCATAAGCATCTGCCTGGTGAGTGTAAACTCATGAGTTCGATCCCCCGTACCAGAAAAAAAAAAAAAGAAAGAAAAAGAAAAGCTGAATAAGGGAGACACCCTACAGCACCTCCCTCAATCTGTTAAGGCCAGGGTTACACTCAAAAGGCCCAAGAAAGTTATGAAAGTTATGCAAAAACTAACATCTGGGTAAGTAATACAATACATACGAGATGAAAGGAAGGATGACAGACGGAGAAAAGAACAAGTAAATTTAAAACAGAAAGGTAGGAAGGAAAATAAAGAAAAAAAAAGACATTTAAAAATTTTAGGCTACAGTGCCTCTTCACAATAGCCTACGCTGTAGAGTATATTTTTATTTTCAATTTTCCCTCTTTTTACTCAGCCCAAACTCACTCTGCAGAGCCTGTTCTTCCCCTACCCTTCTATTTTTCCTACATTTAATAAACATGCAGTATAGTGACAAAATCTGCTCCTATACAATAGTAAAGCTATTCAAAGTATGTTCAACTTACACAGCAGGTCACCTGTCTGGGAAATTTACAACACAAGGACAAGACATTTCACGGACAAATGCTTAGGGAAAGAACCTACAGAAATGAAAGGATCAGGGCTGGGGATTTAGCAGTGGCTTAAGCACCTGCCTGGCAAGCACAAGGTTGTGAGTTCGAGCCCTGGTACCAAAAAAAGAAAAGAAAAGAAAGGATCACAGAGAATATCTGTACAACTGGGTCTTTTTGCAGAGTGTGCTATGAAGTAAAGTATGCCATTAAAATCAGGAGGCACTTGGTAAAAGTGCTGCTGATTTATCAAAGGGGTAACAGATCAGTAATGCACATAAGAAGCACCTCTTCATTTCAAGAACAGTAAGATTAAAGTAGGAAAAGGCTATTCCCTCCATGCTGGCAGTGAGGTCAATTATCTGTACGCTCACAAACGTGAGAACACAGGCAGGAAAACCAGAGCAGTTTAAAGTAAATGGCACCCAAGATGAAGTTAATTTAATGTTACTGGTATCCTCTTGAGAAAGAAAAAAATATGCTGGCTTATTACATGAGGAATTCTCTGGAGCCATAATTTATCAAATCACTTGTGCCATTTATATCGTAAAAACTTCACAAAATACTGCATTAGTAATTGCAATTTCATAAACAGTATTACTGCTGGCTGACAGTCTTCCTTATCATTTATTAATGGAAAACAGCAGGCTCTGACAGGAACGGCTTTCACTTAACACTGGAATTGCCTTAGCAGACAGCCAGGAGATGAGGAAAGATGAAAGGTTCCACTAAACTTATTAAAGAAAAAAAATCAGAAAAAAATCAATAGCTTTTAATCAGATATGAAGACAAAAGTCACTGGTGGTTCAAACTACATAGTTAACAAGTTTGGGAGGTGAATGTCCAGGAAAGAGGCTAAGTAACCACAGCTGAAGAACTGTGGCCAGGGAAGCCCGCGGGGAGGGCCCGGGGGGAGGGCTCAGGTTAGAGTCCGAAGCCCTGACTTCTCACTGCCGTGCGTGGGGTGGGTGATGACATTGGTGATGAGCAAGATGATGACTCATCTGCCGATGTGACCCCTACTGACAGACACCCCTACTGACAGACTTGCTGCAAGAACATATGTGACCTTCTCAAGAAACTTTGCCTGCCACAGACACACGCCTCCTACTCACACCATCTCGCAAACTGTTTACCTCGGCCTCCTCTACTGGTCTCTGAGCTCCATGATGGCAGGTACAGAAACAGGCCCTGTGTCTGGCTGAGAGTTTGGGACATGGCTGGCTTTCAGGAAGTGCTAGTTGAAAAAGTGAATAAAGGGCATCTAGCTACGTGAGATATCTCACCAGAAGTGTAGTTAATTGTTCCAGTGAAATAAAAAGTGTCCGTTGGGGACCGGGGATTTAGCTCAGCAGCATAAGTGCCTGCTTGGCAAGCACAAGGTTGTGAGTCTGATCCCCAGTGCCCCACCCCAAAAAAAGTATCTGTGGGGAACTGGGTTACATCCTCATGCAAATTAATATAAACCCTAATCTCCGTGTGACTATTTGGAGATGGGTCGCTCCAAATACTAAGGAGGCATTGAGGTTAAGGGAGATGGTCAAGTGTGTTCCTCGTCATCTTCTGCATGCAGAGGAGAGGCCATGTGAGGATGCAGCAAGAAGGCAGCCGTCTGTAAGTCAACAAGGGACGTCCGTAACCCTGCTGACACCCTGAGCTTGGGCTTCTAGGCTCTAGGACCATAAGAAAATATGTATCTGTTGTTTAACCTCCTCTGTAGTCTTTTGTTATGGCAGCCCAGGCAGACTAGTAACACACTCAAGCTAGAAAACAGGCTTTTTCTTGGTCCCACTGACAGCTGTCAAGATGTACGAAAGGGAGCTGCTTAGTGGCAGAGTACGAGATGGATCATAAGGCAAGGTCGGTGCTAGTTCTTTGAATTTAGAAGTAAGAGTTCTTACTTCTAAAATGGGTAGATCAGGATATGATCTGCAAAACATGAGAGCAGATCAACAGTCATAAATAAGTCTTTTCACACGTGCATTCTGCCTCTGTGTGCTGGTTACTCTACTATTCTTAGTACCCAAAACATGTCCTTTAACTCTCCAGCCTTTCTTAGTTATGTCAAGGAAGAAACAAGAAATATTTTTGCTCAGAAGGAAAACAGAGCAACCCTGAGATTAATCAATACAGTAATAATAATCACATAAGTCAGAAAAGCCTAAGTGGAAGGTGAAACTCAATGCCCCTGCCATTTCATTCACTCAAAAACATTCAGCAGATTTACTGTATGTTTGACCCCAATCTAACACTTAAGGGTACAACAATGACAAAATCACCAAAACTCCTGCCCTCGTGGCGCTTCCTTCTAGACAGAGGCGGGGATATGATAGACAACACACACAATACGTTAGTGTGTTAGAGGCTGGCACGGGCTGTGGAGCAGTGGCAGCTGCAATAAGTGAGGAAAGGAGCTGGACCACCAGTCTGAACTGTCAACTTGACTGTATCAGGACTCCTGGAGGGGTGACAGGAGAAGGGGTGCTGCACTCATCCGTAGATTAACCCACCAATGTTCACAGCTAAACGCGCTGGCAGGGCATATGCCCAGTGGAAGTGGGTCCCAGGGTTAGGGTTCTGTCTTTGGAAGGTGTCTCTCTTGCTGGTGTTCTTTCCAACACGCTCTGTTTCCCAGCTGCCATAAAGTGAGCACAGTTGCTTCACGATGCTCTTCCACCAACATGTTTCTGCCTTGGAGTCAGCTGACCGTAGACCAAGACCACGTTCTAAAACTGAGCCAGAATAAATCTTTCCTCTATGAAACTGCAGATGTCAGGCATTTTGTCCCAGCAACAGGAAAGCTGACTAATATAGGAGTCTGCAGACCTCACTGGGAAGGTGACACATGAGCAAACACTTTAAGAAGGAGAAAGAAGAAAAACATGTATCTTTAGGTCAAAGGGAATACAAAGCCCAAGGCAAGATCATGCCTGACATTTTTAAGGAAAGCACAATTCTGTGTGCTTACAAGGAAGTGACCCAAGAAGAAAGTGGTCAGATTGTTAAGAGGCAAGAGGGCAGCGAGTCATCTCACAGACTCTAACAAAGCACTCAGAGGACTGGACATTAATCTGAATTAAATGAGAACAGGTACTTGATCATCTACCCATTTGCTAACTTGGAAGATAATACTCCTTTGTCTTAGTTACTTTTCTCTCATTGCTGAAACAAAATAACCAACACCCAAAGCTATTTAGCTCACAATTTGTAGAGGTTTCATCCATAACTGCTCAGCTCCAAGGCAGGGTAGCTTTGCAAAGAACAGTTCATGGCAGGCAGAAGACAGCAAAAGCAACAAAGAGAGGCAGACAAGAATCTGCCCCTTATATTGGTTCTTTTGTTTGTTTGTTTCTTTGTTTTTTGGTACTGGGGATCGAACTCAAGACTTCGTGTTCACCAAGCAGGCACTTACGCTGCTGAGCTAAAACCCCAGCAGTCCCTTATACTGTATATGGACTGTGTGCTCTGGTGTTACACTCAGACTCTTAATCCTAGCCAGAACTATGCCAGACCAACCAGTGGACTCATTTACTAATCACACACCCTTAATTCCAGCATTACACACTCCAGACCCAGCCACCTCTGAAAAAGCCCTAGGACTACATGAGGTTTTGCAGGCACATCTAGACACAATCATAACATTCTTGAAGAAGTAGGCTTCTGCTGGGTATGTTGGTGTACGCCTGTAACTCTGGTAAATTTAGCAACTCTCATATAATCTCTACTTTCTGATCAATGTGTTACATTTTTGGACACAGCACAAAAAGATAAGGAATAAGGGAAAATCATGAAAGTTTATATATTTTTTAATTATTAAAAATAAAAGCCAGGCGTGGTAGTGTACACCTGTAAATCTCAGCACTCAAGAGGTTGAGGAAAGAGGATCATTGCAAATTTGAGACCAGCCCAGGCTACAAAGTGAGCTCAAGACCAGCCTGAACTGTATAGTAAGACCCGGTCTCAAAAAGACCAGCAAAATTTTTAACTTAATTATATTAATTTGTTTTGTTTTAGTTTTTTGGGACAGGGTCTCACTGTGTAGTCCAGGCTGGTCATGAATTCACCATATATTCAAATTGGCCTTGAACTCATAGGGATCCTACTGCCTCAGCCTCCCAAGTACTGGGATTACAGGCATGTACCTGGCCAAAAATTTAAGAAATTTTAATTTTAAAGGGCTAGGGATGTAGCTCAGTGCAAAGCCCTAGGTCCAATCCCTAGGCCCACTAAATAAATAAAGGAAAGAAAGAAGGCAGGCAGGCTGGCAGGCTGGCTGACTAGCTGGCTGGCTTGCTGGCTTCTGAAACCGCAAAATCCGAATTTTGTTTTGTGCTGCAGAAATCCAGCCCTTGGCAAGAACACTTACATGAAGTCTAGCAGTAAGGGCTTAATGTATCCTAGAAATGTAATTTGGTAGGGGGAAAAAAAGCCCACAAAGACCTACTTAATATTTAACTAAAAGACCTGCAAACTCACCACAGCCTTGGGAGATATATGAACAACCACAATTTTGTACATGGAGAGCCTGAGATACAAAGAAAAGACTCAACACATTTTAAATGTAAAATGGGAAGAAAACCAAATGATTACACAGAGTGACCCCACCCACCAGAACATGCTACCGTCACAGGGCACCATGGCAAAGCCAGCCAGAATGAGCATTTAAGGCCTCCACCTAAAAGCAAGCTTACAAATCCAAACCAGACTCCGACCAAGGATGCTTATAGGCATACTTCCTACTGGGAAATATATGGCAGCAGTATATTACAGGATGAAGTAATGTCACCTATAATGTTCATCCATCTTTCCAATATTGTTACAGATTTAATATAAGCTATAACTTCGGATGTTTGTGCTATATATCTAGACATGGGGGGGGTAAGAAGTAGGGAAAATCTATGTTTTTAAAATCATTACTGAAAGGCTGAGCATTAGTAGTAAAGCAAATTCTGGAGAGGAAAAAAACACCAAAATTTCCACTGTCTTGTACAATGATTTCCATTCTTGTACAATGATTTCCATTCTTGTACAATGATTTCATTTCTGTGTTATCTTCCAAACTTTGTCCATACTCATATATATTTTCGCAAAAGCATGCATAAGACTGTGACACATCATAAACATTATTGTATATTTCTATAGTCCTCATAATTACTTGCTTAATACTCATTGTATCGCTAGGTGCCATTCTAGCACTTAAGAGGCTGAGACAGGAGGATCTCCAAAGAGTTTAAGGCCAGACTGGGCTACACACTGAGTTTAAGGTCCACCTGAACTACAAAGTGAGATCCTGTCTCAAAAGAAAAACAAGAAAAAATATACACAGAGAGAGACTCATTGTATTGATGAAACAATTTTCTAAAGTTTTAGGGAAAAATTACAACAGATTTACATCACAGGATCCCTGCCACCTACAAATATATCATCTTTATTATCCCTAAGATGTTCCAAATGTGTCTAATGTAGAAGAAAAACAAAAGACTAAAGTAGTCACTTATGCAACAACTATTTACTAAGTATTTATGAGATACCTGGCACTGATCTAAATCCTGACAATACAGTAGGTGAACAAAAGACAAAAAACAAAGAAAAACCTGACTTTGTTGAGCTAGCCTTCTAGCATTGAAGAAGGATAATACAAAAAATAAAATCAAGTAACGATCAAATTGGTAGAGAAAAACTCCTAAAGACACTTTCTCAAACTCGAGTGAATGATAAAAATAGGGCAAAACAAAATCCAAGACTTCTGACTTCATATATATCACAAAACCATGGAGGAATGGAAGATGTTTCTGTCATATATATCACAAAACCATGGAGGAATAGAAGATGTTTCTGTCATATATATCACAAAACCATGCTTTTGAACATATTCAACATAGCTCCTTGGCCAGGGCCTGATTTCTTGTTCACCGGACGCTGTTAAACTTTTTTAATAGGGTTCCAAATAGTAAAGATTTGGGGCTTTCTCAGATAATAAGGGTCTCTGTTTTAATTACTCAGTTCTGCCAATGTAGAGAGAAAAGAGTCAAACATAACACAAAAATAAGTGGGTATGACTATATTCTAACAAAAGTTTATTGACAAATACTGGCTGAGAGCAGGATTTGGCCTACAGGCATAGTTTGCTGATTCTGTTCTATATGGTTCAAAATGACCACTCAAATACTGCTAACCAGAAACAGAAGGAGTGTCAGCCTCAGTTGGAAAATCCCACTAAGTTTACCTCTGCCATGACTCATCTGTAATTTTATTTCCACATCCAGTGCCACAGCCCTAAGTCAGATTTTTGTTACCTTTTGTTGGTGCACTTTCCTTCATTTTGCATACGCCGTTCCCTCAGCCTGAACTCCCTTTCTCCAATCACCTATTAAAATATTCTTTGTAAAGCTCAGTTCAACTGCCTCCAACCCCAGCGAACTGGAAGATTAAGAACTATTACTTATTTTCAGAGATTTAATGATATTGTGGTTATATATATTTTTTAAGGTGTTCCCATCTTTTGGAGATATATATTGAAACTGTTATAGAAGAAATGCTATGATGTCTGGGATTTGCTTCAAAATAATCTGGGGAGGGGGTGGGGGTGAAAGTGGGAGCAAAGGAACAGTAACGCTGGTAAAATAAACAATGACAGTAATGATGAAGCCAGATGAGTACACAGGGATTCATTACATATTTTTCTCTATTTTTGCATATTTAAAACGTTTTCCACAACAAAAAGTTGAAAACAAACATTTCAATTCAATGCCAGATTCTACAAAGCAATTAGCGCCTTCTCCCTACGCCACCTTGGCACACACGACCGACTAGTTACTACTCCACGCCAATCAGCTCCGCATTGCGGGCCACCGGTTACACTAAGAGTCTGAGCTCCTCCTTAAAGACAGCCGGCCACCCTCAGCTCCACAGCTCTCTCAGGGTTCACATGCAATGGACATTTAATGCTCTTGCAATTATCTGAAAATGACAAAACCAAACAGACCAGAAGGAAAAACAGTAACAGAAGCATCTTCTATTCCTCCACCCCCTTCCATTAAAATGGATTTTTTCCTCAACTCCATTTTATTCAAGAATAAAAAGAAAGAAAAAAAGAAGAAAAAAAACTACAACAAAATTTCAAAGCATATCAATCAGGGGGCAACAATGGTACACACACTGCACATTGTCATCACCAAATCATTCATCAAAAAAAATTTTAAGGACTTTTTTCCTTGTGACTATACTATTTATACAGAGCTCATGGGTGATCTCTGGCTCTGAGCTTAAAAAAAGAAAATAACAATTACCTCCCATTTTCCAGAAGCCAGTAGGGTATGGGGAAAACAAGATTAGGGTTCCTAAAAAAAGTGATTATAGGTAATTCCAACATTCTGGGAGGCTAAGGCAGGAAGATCAGCAAGTTTGAGCCCAGCCCAGGCAACTCAGCAAGACCCTGTCTCAAAATAGGATACATTTTAAAACAGTTTGAGGAAAAAAAAAATAATAATAATGTGAGGTTGTGGCTCAGCATGAAGGCCATGGATTCAACCTCCAATATCACACACACACACACAAGGGAGACTGCGTTAATATTCTTCACTATAGATTCCAAGGCAATCAGCATTTTAATACAACCATTATTATCTTTATAGGTGCAATGGAATCCCAGGGGTCATCAGGGCTGCAGTCTCAGAGTTCCATCAGCATCACCAGTGTCTGGGGTTGGGGCTGTGGCCCAGCAGTACAGTGTTTGCCTAGCATGCACAAGGCAGGCCCTAGGTTCAGTTTTACACACACACACACACACACACACACACACACACACACAAAATCTTGTGTGTGATCTACTTATGAAGCAACCATTAATCCATTACTTAGCTCCACTACAAATCCTCTAACACAAAAGGAAAAGAAAAAAAAAATCTTGCTTCAGCTCGCCAGTGAGGCCAATTATCACTGCGAGCCTTAGTTGCTTTAATTTGGAAAAGAGATCATGGAAGTTGTCATCACATAGCTCTAGTTTCAAATTTCAAAATGCCTTAAGTATTTCAGAAAGCCTAGCAAACTCGAGATGCTATACTTAGCACAAGATTCTCTCAACCCACATTATATAAAATGAAAATAAAACCTGCTTCTGAAAATGGATAGCTTTTCAAAGGACAGAATTTAACACATCCAGCATAAATACATCGGACCCCGATCTGAACAAAAAAATCCCAGTCATCTCTAGTCCACTGCAAATAGCTTCTGATGCTGAGCACAACACAGCTCTCTCTCAAGGGACCCCCTCTCTCTAGCACTGTCCACCAGCTCTAGTCTTGTGTTCTGGACCTGTCTTCAATAGCATGATAAATAATTTTAACACCTGCAGAAAGTTTTGTTTCTCTGCTAAAACCAACCAACGTACCATCCTACCACCATTTTCCCAACTTCCATGTTTCCTTGATGGCACATCAAGTCTAAGACCTCTGGAATATCTCATACTCCTCTCTCTGCCTCACTCCTGGCAATCCTTCCCTTGAAGGCATGTGAGCGCAGAAGCAGCAAATGGAAGGCCAGAGCAGCTGGAAGGCCAAGTATAATGAAAAAACAAACATATGGAGGAAAGTGAAAGATTTCTCCATCTTGGAAAATGTATTTTCAATCTTGAAACAAGGGTAAGGCTGGACAGCTAAGGTATCATTTGTTAAAGACATATACAGGGTCGGGGATATAGCTCAGTGGCACAGTATCTAGATGGTAAGTGCAAGGCCCTGAGTTCAATTCCCAGTATATATGTGTGTGTGTATGGATGTATGTATGTATGTACGTATGTAGATAGATAGATAGATAGATAAAGAGCTGTGTGTGTGTGTGTGTGTGTGTGTGTGTGTGTGGTGTTACTATATAACACAGACACACATTTCCTGGCTCTGCCTGCTGAGAGCACCAGAAGCAATGACATCTTGTAGCAACAGGCACAGTAACCTCCCAGATACTGATTTCCATATACTACCCTCCACCCTAAAAAGCCCAGGGCTCCTTAGGGAAAGAGCTGATTCTAGAGCTATCACAGAGAAAATACAAAGTGGACCTGGAGCACAATTTTCTAGAAAATTATGAAGTGTTTGAAAAAGGGTAACGACAGGTAAAAGGCAAACAGTATGAAGGGCTCCCACTGATTTGATCTGCAGTAATTTGAGCATCAACATAGTGATGTTAACAAATTACAGCCCAATAAATAAAATATAAATCCATGGGTGCACAGTAGAAAGAAAAGCTCATCCTTACAAAGTCAAAACTGTAAATATAGAAAAAATAATGGAAACAAAAATATCATCATTTGGCAACCACACTGTAGTGACTGATTTAGGCAGGACAATAATGCCAGCAACCTGAAGTTTGACAAGGAAAAGGACATTGGCACAATCTTAAATCGTCTCTGCACAAAATACTCATTAATTATGAAGGAGAAAACAATGGTATTACAGTAGAGAAAAGCACAGACACCTGGCAGACACCAACACAATCTGGTGATTAGGATTAACTCAGCAGTAACAGAGCTGGTTAATATCATGTACCTCTTTATGTAATGTTTTAAGAATACTGTAGCATCTTTTTTTGTAACTTCTTTTGTTTTTGGCAAGAAATCATGACCTGCGCCCACCTGTAATCCCAGCACTCAGGAGGCTAAGGCAGAAGGATCACTGCAAATTCAAGACCAGACTGAGCTACAAAGTGACCTCAAGGCCAGCCTGAACTGCAGTGAGACCCTGTCTCCAGAAAAAAAAAAAGTGAGGGGAAGTACTATGAGAGATTAACGGCAATGTGTCTTTCATTGTAATAAGTTTTTCAACTTTGTATTTTCACCATATTTTTCAATCACCCCTGTATCAGATACAAAATACGACACACACATACACATATCTCATAAAGGACTTGATCAGTAATATATGAAGAATTTCTGCAAATAAATTAGAAAAAACAAACACACCAACTTTAAAAATGGAAAAAACAGTTCAACAGATACTTCATTCAAAAAGCTATCCAGAAGTCAGGCATGATAGCACTCAGGAGGCTACAGTAGGAAGATTCTTTCGAATTTAAGGCTAGCATAGGCTATTTGTATCACTGAAAGCTCTAGGGCTAGTGCTGTCTCAATCTCTTAGCTGGAAGGCCAGGTTTATAGTGAACGCATAAACATGAGAATTTATTTTTCTGTTTTCTTCTGGCTTGTGGTGTGAGGGGATCAAGCCAGGCCTCGTGCATGCTGAACACGTGCTCTGTCTATAACTGAGCTACATCCCTGGCCCAGTACTTTATTTATCATAATGCATCACCTCTATTTGTAGGATACTTTTCCCTGAGGAACATAAAAGTGCTTAGTGACTTTATCTTAATCATCAAAGCATTCTAGGCAACTAAGGATATGGAAAGCAAGTGGTTTACATACTTTTCATTTGCAAAACCAGAATTAAAACATAGGCATCTCAACAGACCAGTGCTCTTATTACCTTACTATAAATGCACACACACTTCTGGAAAATAGAAGCCCTTTCCATGAATAAGTTATGCCCGTAGTGACCATGCTCTAAGAACAAAAACTGAGCAGATCCACACTATTTAGCAGGCTTCATGCAGCTCATGTAATTACGCCCACAGTCCAGAAAAGAACAGGTAGAAAACACAGTATTCTAAGACTTGAAAAGTCACCCATACATCGTATCATCTGTTCTTCTCAACAACTAAGTAGCCAACCAAATAGCTAATTATTTATTTTTCTGTTTTATGAGACTGAAGCTCAAAAGGTACATGACTCCAAATCACAATCTTTAATTGTTAAAGGAAGTATTTAGTTCTTCTGGCTCCGAGTCTGGTGTTCAATCTACTCTACCATAACGCCTATAAACAGGAGTCTAGTAATTTACCACTTGTTAGTTTTTAAAGTCTAGAAATGCATACATCAACAGTTCAAACTGTTGCCTTACTTTAGTTTTGTTCCTAAAATGAGCAGAAGTCAAACACATTGAAGGACAGTCAAGCACACTGACATTTATGGTCTATAATAAATATAACAAGGAAGAATAGTAAGTCTCAATAGAGTCACATTCGGGTGATGTCCATAAGGTTCTTTCTGGATAGTCACAAGATTATGAACTTTATGAACACTCAGTGAAAGAAAAAAAATACTAGACATCCTACAACCCACACATGTTCAAACCCTACACTAAAAAATAACTAGCTTCACACATGACTTCCAGCACTCACGTAAGAGAAAATATTTTACCCAAGGACAGAACCAGGTTTTGTATGACTTAAAGCTTAAACAAAAGTTACAAGCTTTGATGTAAGAAAAAGAATACAAAATTACAGTTAACTACATTAGCTTTAATATTTAAAAATATCAAATACTATAGAATACAGCTGAAGAAATACATACAGCATGTCTATTATTAAAAAAAAAAAAAAAAGGCATGGTGGCACAAGCCTGTTATTCCTGCATTCAGCAGACTGAAACAGAAGGATCGCTGTAAGTTCGAGGCCAGCCTAAACTACACAGCAAAACACTGTCTCAAAAAAGAAAGAAAAAAGGAAAATTTAAAGGATAAGACTAGCTAAGACAATTACAAAGATGCAAAAAGCTGGAAGACATACAGCACCAGATAACAGGTCTTACACAATAATAATTGAAGCCAGGCATGGTAGTGAACACATGTAATCCCCACACTTTGGGAGGCTGAGGCAGGAGGATTGCTGTGAGTTCAAGGCCAGTCTGCACTACATAGTGAGATTCTATCTCAAAAAAAAAAAAGATAACTGAAATAGGGAACCAGCAAAAGTAGACAAACTAACCAATGGTGTAGAATAGAAAACCTAAAATTATGCCAGGCATAGTGGTGGATACTTATAATCCCAGCTACTCAGAAGGCCAAAGCAAGAAGATTAGTTTGAGGTCAGCCTAGGCAACTTAACAAGACTATCTCAAAATAAAAAAGGGCTACAAATGTAGCTCAGTGGTACAGCACTTGCCTAACATGTGCAAGGCTCTGGGTTCAATTTCCAGTACCAAAAAAAGAAAAAGTGCATGCCTATAACTCCAACACTTGGGAGACACAGGCAGAAGGATCTCTGTGAATTCAAGGCCAATTTGAGCTACAGTGAGTTTAAGGACACCCAAATTATATACTGAGACCCTGTCTCAAAAACACCAAGAACAAACAAAAAAAAAGAAAAACAAAAAAGAAAGTATAAAACTACAGCCACATGCAAATGTCACTGGGTTTATGATGAAAGATAACAATGTGGTACAGAGGAAAATGGATCTTCCTGCCATGTCCAGCACTGGGGACTGAACCCAGAGCCTCTGCACTAAGGTACATCCCAAGTCATTTTTTTTTTCACCCTTTATCTTTTTGAGACAGGGTCTCATTAAGTTGCCCAGCCCAGTGGGCTTAAACTTTCAATCCTTCTGCCTCAGGCTCCCCAGAGAGCCGGAATTACAGGCACACACCACCATGCCTAGCTGAAAATAAATAATCTTTTAAATAAGTGGTACAAATTTGTAATAGCCAGATCTAGGAAACAACCTAAATGGCCATCGACTGAGGAATGGATAAGAAAGATGCAGCATTTTTATACAATGGAGTACTTACTTCAGCCATAAAGAAAGATAAATCAAGGGCCGGGGATTTAGCTCAGTGGCATAAGCGCCTGCCTAGCAAGCGCACGGTCGCGAGTTTGGTTCCCAGTAGCCAAAAAAGAAAAAAAAAAAAAGGATAAACTGGAGACTTTTACAGGTAAATGGATGCAACCTGAGACCATACTCATTAGTGAAATAAAACACACATTGTGTAAACATCCTATTGTCTCATTAGTGTGAGAAGCTGAAAATAACAACATATGTATATGTATATGTGTATGTATATGTATATAAAAAGTTAAGATAGTTATACTACTAATTTCTCTGAGTTCGCTGAAAAGAAAAATTTGTGCAGTATTGTTCAGACAATTAAATGTAGATTTCTTGTGCTTTGGGTGAATGATTTGGAGATGACAATGCACAATGTATGTACCATTGTTGCCCCTGATTGACATGCTTTGTAATTTTTAGTTTTCTTTCTTTTTCTCCCTGAAATAAAATGGATTTGGAAAATAAATAAATAAATGGTACAGAGTTAACTGAATATTCTTATTAGGAGAAATGCATCTTAACTCCTCTCATACTACACACAAATGTCAACTTCAGACGCACTGTAACTCCAAATGTGAAAAGCAAACATAAAACTTTTAGAAGAAAGCATTACAGGATATTTTCATGATCTTCAAACTGGCAAAGTTTTCTCAAACAGGACACAAATGGTACTAAAAATAAGGGAGAAAACTGATAAACTGGACTATGTTAAGAACGTTTTTCAAGGGCCAAGGAGTTAGCTCAGTGGTGTAAACACCTGCCTGGCAAGCAAGCACCAGGCTGTGAGTTTGATCTCTGGTACAAAAAAAAAAAAAAAAGGTTTTCATTTCTAGTGAAAGTGCCCTTTCACTAAAAGTAAAAGGGCAACTCAGCATGAAAAAACGACATTCTAAAAGGAACAGAGACCCAATCTAATAGGAAAATGGGCAACCAACCTGAACAGACAATTCACAAAAGATGTCCAGGTGGCTGATAAACATATGAAAAAGCCACTCAAAACTAGCAAGGAAGGAGCTAGGGAACTAGCTCAGCAGCATAAGTGCCTGCCAGGCAAGTGCAAGGTTCTGAGTTTGATTCCCAGTCAAAAAATTAAAAAAAAAAAAAAAAAGCAGAGAAATGCAAATTAAAACCACGGGAGAAACCATTTTACTTCTTGCCAGAATGACTACAATGAAAAGGCAAATAACTGAAATACTACTGATGGAGATACAGCAACAAGAACTTTAATATAATGCTCACACATTGCTAACCTGTGTATGCATGAATCCTATGTTCCAGCAATTCCACTCTGGGTCATATACTCTAGAGAAATGAGTATTTAGGTCTACAAATGGACATGTGCAAGTATCACTATTCACATAGTCTCAAAATGGAAATCTCTTAAATGGCCAGCAGAATGGTTAAAGAAACTGCAATACATTCACAACATGGCATACTATGCGGCAACAAGAACATATTCGACAGTGTGTATGAATCACATAAGCATAATGTTAAGCAAAAGAAGTTAGAGGCAAATGCATACACTGAAACACAAAAGCAGGCAAAACTACGCTGGTTAGAAGTGAGGGTACGAGCTATCTTCAGTGCAAGGCAAGGGCTTCAGTTAGAAAAGGACATGGTAAGGTTCTGGGGTATTGGGGATACTCAATTTCTTGATGTGTGCGCTGAACATAACAGTACGTTCAGTTTGTAAAATCTCATCAAGTTGTACTTACAAGTTTGTGTGTGTGCATGCCTGTGTGTGTGTGTGTGTGTGTGTGCGTGTGTTTTGAGGCTGGGCTTGAACACACTAATTAGCCCAGGCCGGCCTTAAACTCACAGCAATCCTCCTGCCTCAGCCTCCTGAGTACTGGGATTTCAGGCATGTGTCACCACACCTGGCCTGATTTATTTTTTTAATTAGGTATAGGGATGTGGAAGTGGCCTTTTTATATGAAGGTCCTAATTTTTAAGGTTCCTCACCTTCATACCAAGTCTGCCTTTGGCTCCCACAAAACATATATGAAAGTAAAAAGCATCTTACAACTGTCTAAACTTAGACTTCAAGAGACTTTATAGAGAAACTAAGTATTCTGTCACTATTTAACATACAAAGAATCTTTCAGGAATGAAACTATCATGTAAATAGGGGGGAAATGCTATTCTGTTTTGTTTATACCTTCATGAAGACTTTATTCACCATTCAGGAAACTATCACCAATGGCTTCCATGAATCGTCTGAGTCACCAATGTAATGTACCTGTTCAGTCTGCACAGGTGTCAGAGTCACAAAGATAAAAGTTAGTATACATACAAGCACCTGATGGATCGTATGGCTTCCAATGTGCTGTGAAGATTTACATTTGTCTTCTGAGAATTTACATACAGAAATGCATACTTCACTACAACTAATGTTCTTTTTGATTTTTTCCTTTATATTACAGTTAGACACTATAGGTATGTCAGTAGGTTTTATTAGCTTGGAATTTCATTTAAAGATTAAAAAAAAGCTATAGAATCAGATAGGGTTGATAATCAGTTACAAACCATCAGTCTATTGTAAGAACTGTAAAGAGAATGCTGAACACAGTCATAACTATTCTTTTATGCAATTCATATCATCCAAATCACAAATATAGTAATACATTTATCCAAAATGGTAAAAAAAAAATTTTTTTCTAAAAAAAAACAGGCATGGTGGTACATGCCTGTAGTCCTAGCACTCAGGAGGCCAAGCCAGGAGAACTACAGTGAATTCGAAGTCAACATGGGCTACAAAGTGAATTCATGAATTCAAAGCTAGCCTGAACTACGTAATAAGACCCTGTCTGAAAAACAAAACAAAAATACTGGCTGATATTTTCAAGAGTGATTATTTAAGTATGTCTTTCTTAAACTTAATCTGAAAGTGATGAACAGGAGGGAAATTGTAGTTTAAACTCTAAGATCTGAGTCCTTTTTCTTTTTTTTTTTTTAATTTTTTTTTTTTTTTCCGGTACCAGGGATCAAACTCATGACCACGCACTTGCAAGGCAGGTGCTTATGCCACTGAGCTAAATCCCCAGCCCCAGTCCTTTTTCTTTTAAATCAGTAAGACCCAGTTTGGCATTCACAGGCAAAGGGCTACATTATTTTTCTGTTCGCTTTCAAAAATAGCTCCACCTTCAAGATTACACAAATTAGATCATTCAGCAGCAGGATTTTTCCTTACAGAGAAGCTTCTAGGAAGCACAGACGGGCTGCTGTAGCAAGTCAACCTTTTTAAAAAAAAAACCAACAATGTTTTTGACTTTTCAGTTTCACTGAGTTAGTGACAAATAATGCAAGCTACAGTGATTAGTTGCTTCTGCAATAGATCACCTCTTCAAAAACCATTAAATAAACAGACCACAGAAAACAGTGCACAGAGCAAATATGACAGCAGAACAATTAGGGAAGCGGAGACTCAGCTGCTCCAATGTCTACATCATGGCATAAGGCATTCACATAAAAATTTACTTAGATTTTTAATGCACTGGGTGCCCACTATAGATAGTTTTATCACCCAGTGAATTCTCGAGGAAATTTATTTTTAATTCATTACAAACAGCAAAAGTGGAAACAAACTCTCAGAGAGCCCTAAGGAGAAAGCAGTTACAAAGACCTCATTCTCATAACATCACTAAAAACAAAGAGATGACAATAATAATAACTTAAAAGGACACAGAGAAGTTAAGTGAAACGGAGTCATCCTTGAATCCTTGCACTTGAATCCAATTGACAAGCAAATACTGGGTTGAAAATACACCCAGGCTCTGACTAGTTCCTTACCTGTACCACCACCACCCAGGTGAGTATCAGCCCCCACCTAAGCCATCACATCTGCCTTCCAACCCAACCCTTCTACACATGAAGCCAGTGCTTCTTCTCAAGTGGAAGTCATCATTATGCCTCTTTTTCTACCACAGTGGCTTACAGCTCACTCAAGATTAAAGCCAAAGTCCAACAACACCTATGAGATCTGTGGTGTGCAAGAGGCAGAGTCCACACCTACCATCTACAAGGTTCTGAGCTCAATCTCTAGCACTGCCAAAAAAAGTCTAGCCCCTGCACATCTCTGATTTTTGTCTCCTATTACACTCTCTCCTTTCCTCCCTTCCTCCCTCCCTCCCCCTGCCCCCCCCCTCTGTCTCTGTCACTTGGCTCCAGACACAGTGGCCTCCCTGATGGTCCTGGAACCTATGAACACTGTCTATTCTCTCTACCACAAAGGCTCTTCTCATAGGATTCTTTTGGCTTGAATTCATGTGTGCTCCACCAGGCTTTCTCACCTTCTCTGAGGCTTGAGACCACCTGGTTTAACATAATATTCTCCTGCCTCCTGCCCTCTTAGGCCCTCCCCTTCTTACTTTGTTTTTCCCACCTGATACCCTTGTCATGGCTAATTCATCTGTTTGCTGTCTGTTGCCTACCCTGCCCCTAGAAAGCAACCATGAGAGCTGGAATTTTCCTTTTGTTCACTGTTCTCTCAGAATCTGCACCAGTAACCTCCACAGAATACTCAATGAGTGAACGAAGAAACTAAGTAGCAGTAGGTAGAGAAGAGTTACAGAGACTTAGCCAAACACCGTAGGCAAGGTACAGTCAAATGAGAAATCAAATTTTAAAGCCACTGACATAAAGGACAGGGCCTGGAATATAGCTCAGTGGTACAATGCCTGCCTGGCAAACACGAGGTCCTGAGTTGGCTTCCACGTACCAAAAAAACAAAACAAAACAAAAATCTCAGTAACAAGAACACATAAAGAACAACTGAGATAGGGGAAAGGAGAAAAGAAAGAAAAGAGTACATGTATGGATGTACATATATTAATTTTTATATACATTTATATTTATACAAGATAGATAACTATACTACTAATCTTTATTAGTTCATCAAAAAAACTGGTTTGTGTTTTCATTGTTTGATCATTTTTATAACTGTAACATAATCTGAACAACTACTTTGAACAATATGCAATAGATTAACCAGTTTTAATAGCCTATTATTGTTTTGAAATGCTGCATCATCACTTTTATTCATTTGTTTTTAAAATTTAAAAATTTTACATTATATTTGGAAACATGTAAAATATACCACCATGTATGTGTGTGTGTATATATATATATGTATACCTGTATATGCATATAAAATAAAATGAATTAGAAAAAAGACAGTAATGCAAAAAGAATTCAGAAAAAGACTAGATACTAATGTCCAGATTGCAACACTGAACAATGTATTGACTATTTCTTTGACAGATATACCACACACAGAAAAAATTATTCAATAAATTTGATAAACTTGACACATACACAAAAAGATAAACCTGAGTCTTTTGTGGGGAAATGGATGTACCTTGAGACCATAACATTAAATCAGACATACAAGTTTAAATATCACATGGTTTCTATTATATGAGAAATGGAAAATATAAATAAAGCACAAAATAAGTTAAATAATAATGAGACGACATACCTTTCTCAAATGGGAAGGGGATTAAGAGGGGAAGGAGGGCAGAAGGGGTTAAAAAAAAACAAAACAAAAAAAAAGAAAGAAAAGAAAAGAACTAAGATGTGTTACATACTTGTGCCAACACCTTACAAGGAATGTAAGAATTATATACTGCAAACATGTACCAATAAAAACTTTTTTTTTATGTTTAAAAGTCAGGCATGGTGGCACATACCAGTAATCAATTCCAGGGCTTAGGAGGCTGAGGCAGGAGGATCACCGTGTGTTCAAGGGAGACCTGAGCTTTGAAGACCAGACTGAACTATATAACTACATAGGGAGATTCTGTCTCAAAAAAAAAAAAGAGGCCGGGAATATGGTTCAGCAGCACAGCACCTGTCTGGCAAGTGTGAGGTCATAAGTACAATTCCTAGTACAAAAAAAAAAGAATAAATGTTTTTTTAAAAACTGGAAACCCAATTACTCAACAATGTAACAGATAACTGAATTACAATGTATTCATGCAACACAATACTACACAGTAATAGAAATAAAGTATAACAACACGCAAAAACTTAAGACTTCCCTTACAAACATAATGTTGAGAACAGGAAGGTAGACACAAAAGAATATATACTCTATGATTCCATTTTGGTAAAACTCAAAAGACAGGCAAACTATTTTGTGGTACTGGAGGTCAGAATGACGATTTCTGGGTGAAATGGGTTGAAACTGGAGGTACTTCATGGAGGCTCTGGGGCCACTTGCAATATTTCCTTTCTTGATCTGAGTGTTAGTTACAGGGTTAAGTTTATTTTGTAAAAATGTACTGAGCTATACTCTTTTTTGTGCACATATATTAATGTGTATTATATTCAACAAAAAGTTTTTCAAAAAATATTTTAAAGTCACAGCATTTCTGACATAGTTTTAAAGAGATCATTTCTGATTTTTTTCCAGACACATTATAAAAATAGAAAATACCTGACTGACAAAAAAACAAAGACAACCAGAATGCTAAACAGTCATTCTCCTACAAATGTTCTCTTAAATAGATTTAAATAACGTGAAGTTTCACCGCACTCAGACTGGCATTCATTTATCAGTGAGGCTGCCTTAGAACCAGTTCCTTCAGAATGCAAGTAAATATATATACATCACCTGCCTAAGTCCTAACCCCACCAAACCTTATGCCTCATCTTTGATTTATTTAGGAGACCATCTTCCATTTCCACACCACACTTATTTCCCAAATGAGATGACCCTTTAGAAGTCAACCAAGAGGATAAACAAATAATGTTTAATAATACTACACCTATTTCTTATTACAAATGTTCTTCTTAAATGGACAACTGAAATGAAAACAAACTTCTCAGAAGAAATACCAATGACTAAGAAATACATGAAAAAAATGTTTGACATCTCTGACCATTTGAGAAATGCAAATTAAAACAACACTGAGATTCTGTCTTACCCCAGAAAGAAGAGCTATCATCAAGAACTCAGACAAGCCAAGCATGGTGGCGCACACCTGTAATCCTAGCATTTGGGAAGCTGAGGCAGGAGGATTGCTGAGATTTCGAGGCCAGCCTCGAAAGGGCTACAAAGTGAGTTTAAGGCCAGTCTGACTTGCATAAATAATGAAACCCTGTCTCAAAAAGACAAACAAAACAAAACAAAACAAAAATAATTCAGATAACAACAAACACTGGAGGCAGCAGAGAAAAATGAACCCTTCTAATTGTTGGTGGGAATGTAAACTAGTACAACCATCATGAAAATAGGTATGGAGATTTTTGAAGAAAAATCTAAACCCAGAAATTCCACTGGATCCACTTTTCTCATTCTAGATTTCTTCCCAAAGGAGTTAAAGACATCATATCACAGTGATACATGCACACCCATGTTTACAGCAATATAATTGATAATAGCTAAATTTTGGAACCCATCTATCTGCCCATCAACAGATGAACAGGTAAAGAAAATGTAGTATTTACACACAGTGGAGTACTACTCTGCCATAAAGGATAAATTTGAGTCTTTCATAGGAAAATGGATGCACCTACAATGGTAGGTGAAATAAGTAAGACACACAGCTTAAATATTATATGGTTTCTCTTACATGAGAAACCCAAAATATAAATAAAGAGCAAAATAAAAGTTAGATAATAGAAAGTAGGGAGACAGATCACTGTAGATAGAAGAGACCAAGAGATGGAAGGAGAGAGCAGAAGGGGACGGGAAAGGGATAAAAAATAATTGAAATGGTTATATGTATGTACCAAGTTCCCATGAGGAATGTGATCATTATGTACTACAAACATGTATTAACAAAAATAAATTTTAAAAATAAAAATAAGGGCCAAGGATTTAGCTCAGTGGTGTAAGTACCTGCCTGGCAAGCGCGAGGTCATGAGTTTGATCCCTGGTACCAAAAAAATAAGTAAATAAAAAATAAATAAATAAAAATAAAAATAATTTTTCTTTTTAAAGGAAAGCTAAAGAAGACTATCAGCAATAAAAACAAAGTGATAATGGTATCAATACAGATTTAATGAACAAGTCTCCCCATTAAATTAAGGCAAGGGCATAAACAAATTTATTGCACATTTTAGTGGCAGAAAGGAAATACAATTAAGCCCATTAATAGCCACAAGAGTTTTTATGCTCCCAGAGGACCTTGGCTTCCAGAGTTGCTTATTCATTTTCATGCACAGCAAAAATGGTATGTGGTGAGAATATACAAAATGCTGTTAATTATTTTCCATATATTTTAATTGTGAGGAGGTGGCTTTTAATGAAGTTGTTAAATTTAAGGTATATTTCATTGCTGCGTTACTGTTTACAAGCTGAAAAGATCAAACGAAAATCTACTTGTAAAGATAATGCAAATGATGTCTAATAAAAATCAGAGGACAAATATACTGACCATACTCATACTTTCACTGATGTTACCTAAAGATGTGAAGCTAATAATTTATATGGATATCGATGTCCAAACATTTTACGTATGTATTTTTTCATTACAACTCAGTGATTCTTAAAACAGCATGGTACTGGCAAAAAAAACAGCTTGTGTGGATCAATGAGACAGAAGAAACAGAAACCACCCTGGGCACATGTGGTTATTTGATCCTTCACAAAAGAGTCAAAAACATACTGGGATGAAAGATAGCCTCTTAGTAAACGGTACTGAGAAAACTGGATATCTACATGCAGAAGACTGAGTTTATATCTGTGCATCTTACTGCCTACTAAGCTAAAACCAAAATGGGTCAAAGATCTAAATGTTAAAACAGAAACACTTAATCTGCTACAAGATAGAATAGGTACAACTCTTCAAGACACAGGAATATGGAAGGACTTTCTGAACAGAGTCCCATGCCACAAGAAATAATACCAAGAATCTTTATTTTTTGTCTTTTTTTTTGGTGGGGGGGGCTTGTTTGTTTGTTTGAGACAGGGTCTTGCTATACAGTTCAAGTTGGCTTTGAGCTCACTTTGTAACCCAGGCTGGTCTCGAACTTGCAACGATCCTCTTGCCTTTGCCTGGCAAGCGCTGG
>PVJX010028538.1:0-23786 GCA_004027295.1 Dolichotis patagonum | reverse complement strand
CAACAACTCTACTCCAGAACTCTGTTCTTACAGACCAAGAATACATTCTCAATTAGAAAACTTCAATTTGGTTCCACCACATCCTGACTACTACAGTATAGTTTTCTCTATTCTTTCATTTACCCCTTCCCCATTCCTTTATTGTACATAAAGTATCTGGTGTATGTGCACAAGCATATTGCATTTTCTTTCTTTCTTTTTTTTTTTTTAACTAAATGGCCAACAGTATGTTTTGATTGACATCAAATGGAGATGGGATGGGGAAATTACTGGTTCTGTGAAGATAATCCCCTTTCTCCATTAGTGGCATGCTCATCAGCTCTTATCTTTATATTCCAGTAAGTTATTTTGCTCTCACTGTTTTAACGGAAAAGACAACATAAAAATCCTTGCATACCTTGTTTGATTGGAGAATTTTAATGTTTTTCATTTATCATTGTAAAACCAAGGACAATTTTATAACTTTTTTGTACGTAGCTGTTACATGTAGGGCAATCTGTCTTTAAGTAGGAGTAAATTACTCTTTAAAAAAAAAAGAATCCTAGATAGTTTTCCCTTTAAGTCAAGTGTCTTGTTGTTTAAATAAACTTCTTGTTTAAAATGAGCTGTTTTCTTTATTCTGAGGAGTATTAAATTGAAAGTTAAAGCTTAGAAAAAACATGGTATTTCCATTTTAAGTAATAACAGGGAAAATGTGAAACCAGTATGCCTTTTTTTTATTTATTTATTTTTTTTTTTGAGAGAGTCGCAGTAGGCCTGCACGCTGGCCTCAAACTCAGGCAGTTGTCCTGTCTCAGCCTCCTGAGTACTGGAATTACAGGCATGTGCCACCATGCTTAGCATGAATTTCTAACAGACTATGCAAAACCAAAAATAATGGCTGTGTAGAATGACTAGCATTGGAAGTGTCGATCTCTTCATTAAATCCAGTTGCAATTTATGTAACAACCAAAAAGTGACATCAAAGGACTGTGGTCTCAGCTATTTGGGAGGTTTAGGCATGAGTATAGCAAGTTCAAGACTTTTTTTGTCCACACATAGTAAGATCATGTCAAAAAGAACAAGACCACAACAAAAAAAATGAATATTTAGTGTGGTTTTACTCCCATGTATTTTTTGTAGCCATTATCTGAGGCAGGGTAGGATATTACATGTAGCAAGCAACTTGTAATTTTGCTTTTTCTGTTGATAATGTGTATTGTAAATTTTTTTCCTGGTATTGAAAATTAAATCCAGGGTCATTCTACTGCTGTTATCTCTTTTTTTTTTTTTAAGGGGGATCAAACTTGGCATTGCGCTTGCCAGGCAGTCGCTTATGCTGCTGAGCTATATCCACAGCCATGTTAACAAATCGAGCTGGGTGCGGTGGTGAACACTTGTAATGCTAGCACTCGGGGAGGCTGAGACAGGAGTATGATTCGAGTTTGAAGTTATCCTGGGCTACATCATGAGTTTAAGGGCCAGCCTGAACTGCATAATGAGACCCTGTCTCAAAAAGAAAAAAAAATCTGGGATTTGATATTGTTTACTAGTTTGGGATTACAGGCATGTGCCACGATACTGTGATAGGTTTCCCTGATATTGATGACTTTTTGTGTGTATGGTTTTTTTGTTTTTTGTATCATGTCCCATGTACACAGTCATGTGTGTATTTCATGTAATTCATTTTATCTCAGTTTCAATGTGGTGTTTGCAGTTTTATAGTAAATTAGCTTCCCCAGAGACCACAGGAATTCATTAGTTCTTTAACTTTTTAAAGTTTTAATTGAAATTCAAGTCTTAAGAACTATATAAAAGGGATTTTGAATTTTTGCAGGTGGGTAGCATATTGAAGATTAACCAAGTCTCCATGCTAGCCAAGTAAATGCTCTTGCTACTGAGTTACATTACTGGCCCTTGAATTCATCCTTGTTTAATCAGCTGCATAAATCAGGGATTTCTGATTGTTATATCTGAGGTTTGGGTGCTTTTTTTGTGGCCAGCTCTTTTTTTTTTTTTTTTTTTTTTTTAAATACGGGGGATTGATGACCAGGCCTTACTATGTAGTACAATGTATAGTTCAGGCTGGCTTTGAAATGTGTAACCCAGGCAGCCATTGTACCTCAGCTTCCAAGTGCTGAGTTTAGACGTGTGTATGCCACTGTATGCGCTGTGCATTTTGAGTCAGCTGTATATTTCAGCCTGGCCTCAAATTCTGCCTCATTCCCCTGATTGCTAGGTTACTGGGCACTGAGCTCATGTTAGGCAAGTAGTCTTACCACTAAGCTGTATTTGCATCTGTTAGGTTTTGTTTTTTCAGGTTTTTTGTTGTTTTGATACAGGGTCTCACTATGTAGTTCAGACTTGAATTCACAGTGATTCTCCTGCTTTAGCCTCCAAAGTGCTGGGGCTATAGACGTGTACCACCATGCCAGACTTTAGTTTTGCAGTACTGGGGATTGAACCCAAGACCTTGACACTAAACTATATCCTTAGCCCTTTTTTTATTTTTTGTTTTGAGACAGTCTTGCTTAATTGCCCAGGACAGGCTAGAACTTGTGATCCTCCTACTTCAGCCTCTTAAACTGTTGGGATTATAGGAATCCTCTAACATGGGCTGTAGAATCCTTTTACCCACCCACGCAGTACTGGGGATCGAAGCTAGACCTTTTGGCAAAGTTACCTATGTAGCTCTTTTTATTTATTTTTTTTATTTTATATTATATATTTTTTTGAGTGAGGGTCTTTAAGTTGCCCAGGCTGGATTCATACTGGCAATCCTTGTCCCTCAGCTTCCCAGAAGACTAAAATTGCAGGTACTCTGCCAGCTCAATTGTTTTTTTGTCTGTTGGATTTCTTGCTTTTTTGAGACGGGGTGTCATTGTGTAGCCCAGGCTGGCCTCAAACTCTGGGTGATTCTGTTTAACCTTCAGAGCCTTGGGATTACAGGTGTGTGCCACCAAGCCCAGCTGCTTTTTTTTTTCTAGTTTAGAATTTAGCTCAAGAATGCTTTGTGCAAGCTGCTTAAGGGCAAAACAAAAGTTAGTAACTTGTCAAAATTAGTACAGTTTTGGGGCCGGGAATTTTAACTCAGTGGCATAAGCGCCTGCCTGGTAAGTGCAAGGTGAGCTCAATCCCCAGTACCAAAAGAGAAAAATTTGTAGTTTTGCTGGGTGTGGTGGCTTAGGTATATAATCCCAGCACTGAGGTAGGAGGATCACTGTTGAGATTCAGGCCAGCCTAGGCTACATAGTGAGACCCTGTCTCAAAAAAAATAGCATGGTTCTCATAGTTGGCTCTCTCTATTGCTCGTATTTTCATGAGAATTTGGTGATTAAAAGGAGTAAACCAACCTTGGAGAAGTAAAAAACCCAGGCCAAAGTGTGTGGTCATGGGGGAGATTGTTCTCAGGGGAGGGCACTTAGGATTTTAGGGTGGCTTGTTGGAAACTTTTCTCTAAGGTCTGTGTGGTGACATTTGTGTTTTTGATAGGACCAGCTGTACTGCTGAGGGTTATTTTTATTAGGACACTGCTGCTTTTGAATATGACTGATTCTCTATCATGATTTTGTGTGCGAATTCCCTGGCAAGCTTTTAAAAGTATGAGGGCCTCAGCCTTACTCCCTACTCTCTGCCCCCATCAGATGTATTTTCAAAACAAGAAATCCAGAAGCATCTTGTGGAGGCATCTTTACTATGTGGGTTAAGCACTTTGCAGGCAAGAATTAAGTGAGATAATGCATGTTTTAGGGGCCCAGCATAAGACTGAAGTATAAGCTGTCTTTAGTGTGAAGCAGGACTCTAGATTCTGAGCCTTTAAGTGTGTATCAGTCTAATTAGCTTGCACTCCATGCAGACAAGGCAGGGGATAGCCCAGGGGCTTTTGTTCATTTCAAGCACTGGATAATTGTCTCACTAGGTTTTATAATAATATTAAATTGAACCCTAGTGAGTAATTATTTTATTTTATTTTGCTAGTAAGTCTTTAAATAAAAGCATTGGTCAGGATTTAATTCTCCAGTACCTTAACCAGTGGACCAGGTGATGGATGTAGCTCAGTGGCATAGTGCCTGCTTGACAAGGGCAATGTCATGAGTTCAGTTCCTGGTACCAAAACCCAAGGGACCCGTCCACAGCATGTTTTTTTGCATTCTGGCCAGGTGAGGATTTGATGGCCAGTACTACATGTAGTAAGAAATGCACATGTGTAACCATGAGACTTCTGTCTTAAGAGTGGCTAACCAAAAGTGTTTCTTGGGGTGAAACAATTAGATCAGCATATAAACAAGTTGGAATTTAATCTACTATTTGGAATGTGGAGTGTTACTTTCTTGTAAGCAGTGACTTGTGACTATATGAGGTCATTGGAGGATTTACTACACACCCTTGAGGCTTTTGTGAAACCTTAAAAGTCTTAAGAACTGTAGCTGGGGACCAGGGATTTAGCTCAGCGGCTCAAGTGCTTGCCTGGTAAGTGTGAGGTGAGTTTGATCACCGCACACAAAGAAGAAACAAGAATTGTAGCTGGGTGTGGTGGTGCACACCTGTAAATCCAGCACTCAGCTGAGGCAGGAGGGTCACTGGGAGTCTCTATAATTCATATTTTAGTGATAAAACTTAGGGTTTATTTGGCCATAAATTACAAAATTTTGATATTAAGGGAGAAATTTCTTTTTTCTTGCATACCCTTATCAATTATAATACATACTTGTTTATTTACTGGAGACTGAACCTAGGGTCTTTTTTCCCCACTTGGCTATATCATCAGCCTTGTGTTTTTTATTTTGAGACAGTCTCACTAAATTGCCTAGGCTGGCCTGGAACTTGTAATCCTCCTACCTGTACCACAGACTTGTGCCAGTATGCGTGATTTGAACTGTAATTTTAACAGTTATTTTCCTACCATGGTGAATGTAATCATTATGTACTACAAAACTGTATTAACAAAAATAAAGATTTTAAAGTATATATTTATGAAGAAAAGTTTTTCTGGAGAGGCTAAATCCATGTCTAAGGAGGACAGGAGAGAGAAGAGTTTTTTGTTTTTGTCTTTTGGTACTTTGGATTAAACTCTGAACTTTCATACTGAGGTATATCCTTACCCTGTTTTATTTTTTGAGGTAGGATTTTGCTAAACAGTACAGGCACAAAACATGATCCTCTGGGATTACAGTCATGTATCACCACTTCTGACTAAGAGGGCACATCCATCCATCCATCCATTCATTCATTCATTAAGTGTGCACATTGAAACCACATAATCTTACTGAGTTCTTAGTGTTTAAAAGGACCCAAGCAGTACCTGTCAGACATTAGTGAAGTGCACGTACATTCCATTTACCCCAACTTTTTATTTATTTGTTTTGGGTGTCAGAAATTGAACTCAGAACACAGTTCTGCAGATTCCACTGTGTCTGTGCCACTGGTGCCAGCTAAAATAAAGTGCTATTCCCCCCCCCCAAAAAAAAAAAAGAAATTGAACTCAGGACCTTAAACTTGCCAGGTGGGTGCTATGCCTCTGAACTAAATCCCTGGCTCCTACTCTGACTTGAAATAAAAGCAAAATGTGACATGATAGAACTATTAAACTGTTTCCCATGTTTAATGAAACTTGTTAAATGGCAAATGAAAGTTTTGTTTTGTCATTTTTGTTTGTTTTTGAGACCGAGTCTGCCTATATAGTCCAAGCTAGCCTCCAACTTGTGGCAATCGTCCTGCCTCAGCCTGCTGAGTGCTGAGATTACTGGTGAGTGCTGTCATACCCAGCTTCAGTGGCAGATGAGTTTTAAAAGGAAGTAAACTGTCTTTCCAATAACATTGATCTGACTTCTTTTGTGAGGATCCATCTAAGAAAAGCCTGGACAGGGCCAGGCATGGTGGTGCACCCCTGTAATCTTAGCATTTGGGAGGCTGAAGCAGTAGAATTGCCACGAATTCAAGGCCAACTACATAGTGAGACTCTGTCTTAAAAAGAAAAAAGTATTAATTTTTTGGAGGGGTACCAGGGATTGAACTGACAACCTCACACTTGGCAGGCAGGTTTAGTGCTGCTGAGCTATATCCTTGGCCCCTGGAAGATATTTTATAGATATGCTACCTATAGCTCCCTCCTGTCTAAGGATGGTCCTACCTCCCTTATTTTTACTGGGATAGCAGTCATAGGGCATGGGCCACTACCCTGCTGGTCCCTGGAATCTTGGACACACCCACTACTGCAAGCATTAGGACGGTCATTGAACATGTGAAGATCTTCAATAGTCGGTGAGCAGTGGTTATTCTAGAAATGGTGTCAGATTGGCATGTGATGGAGGTTTACTCTGCGCAATCATGCCTTGTCCCCTATTACGTACCACAGTGCTACTCGTGGTAAATTTGTAAACAACAGAAATCTATGAGCCATTACTTCCATCAGTTAACTGTTCAGTTTCTGGCATTTGAACTGTCTCTCAGAGAGGCTCCATATCCTGCTACCTATAGGTCCACCATCTTTAAAACTCTACCATTAAGTTTCAAAGACATTATTAGCATTTTCCTTTAAGACAAACAGAGCCAGGGATTTAGCTCAGTGGCCTACGTGCCTGCCTGGCAAGCACAAGGTTGTGAGTTCAATCCCCAGTACCAAAAAAAAAAAAAAAAAAACAGAGCTGGGACTAGTTTCCCAGACCTGTTATCTCAAACAGTCTTCTTAGAAGACTGAAGCAGGAGGACTGCATGTTTGACCCCAATCTTGGCAATTTAGCGATTTAACAAGACCCTGTCTCAAAGGAAAAAAAAAAAAAAAAAGGCTGGGAATGAGGTACCTCAATGTAGAAGTCCTGGGTTCAGTCCTTAGTGATGGGGCTGGGGCTGGGGTGTATATATATATATATATAGTGGTAGAGTACTTGTCTAGCAGCATAAGGCCCTGGGTTTGATTCCCAACACCAAAAATTAAATATATAAAGCTGGTTGTAGTGTCACATGCCTATAAGCCCAGGAGTGGTGAGGCTGAGGCAAAAGGATCATCAATTTATGGCCATCCTGGGTTACATAGGTTAAAATTAGTATGTATAGCAAGATCCTATCTCAAAAAACTAAAATAGAAATGTTGAACATAAGCAGTTACTATTGAAGGTCAAAAGCAGTCAAATATTTGCAGTCCTCACAGTTCTGCTTGATCTATGCATATTGGATTATAGTAAAAGCCACTGATCTAAGTGATAGGTTTCACCTGGATTATAGACTTTAGGGACAGTAAATCCTGAGAATAAGGCCAGTATAGATTGCCCATTTTCTCTGCCGTTCTGGAGAAAACTGGGGTAGGTTGCAATTTTAAAGGATGCAAAACAATCCAGATACTGGAAACACTAATAATGATGAAGGCACAATAGATGCTTGAGTGCAAATAAATGCGAATTTAGGGTACTTTTTTTAATTTGAAACAGGATTTTTATAGTTTGGGCTGGCTTTGAGCTTACACTGTAGTCCCAGCAGGCCCCAAAGTCATTTTTCCTGCCTCAGTTTCATGAGTGCTGGGATACAGGTATGTGCCACTGTACCCAAGTATTTAGGGTAGTTTTATGTGTACAGTGGAGCCTCGGTTCATGAACTCATTTTTCTCCTTGATTCTGGTTGCAAACCAAACTGGGCAGGAACTGAATCAAATCTCTTCATAAGGTCAACGTTGAACTTAATCATTGAATTTGATTTGGTTCTCATCCAATTCAGTTTACAACCTAAAGAATGGGAAGAATCAAGTTCGTGGACTGTGTTTATGCATAGTAGGCCAAACATAGTGATAGATAATGCAGATTTTTCTAAGTTGAGTAAACTGTTGATTATATTCTTTTATTTGTTTTGTGTGTGTGTGTTTATGTTTTTGAGACCAGGTCTCAATATGCAGTTCAGGCTGGCCTTGAGCTCACTTTCTAGCCCAGGCTGATCTTGAACTTTGCAAGGATTCTCCTGCCTCAGCTTCCTGAGTGCTGGGATTAAGGCATATGCCACCATTCCTGGTTTGTTCATTACAGTCTTGAATAAAGCACTCTACATATTTAGCAGAAATTTAAAAACCAACAGGAGTCTTGTCCATATTAAAATTATTGTGTCTCTTAATAGCCCACTCTATGCTATGAAATATATTTTTTATTTTTATTTTTTCTCCCATTTTACTTGGCCAAACTTGCTCTACAGAGTCCATTTTTCCCTTACCCTTCTGTTTTTGTTTTTCCTACCTTTAATAAATGTCAAACTTTTCCATCATTAGAAAGACAACACTTGGGAGGCTGAGGCAGGAGTATTGCCGTGAGTTTATGGCTAGCCTGGACTATATAGTGAGTTTAAGACCAGCTCGAGTAACAGCAAGACCATGTCTTGAAAAGAAAAAAAAGAGAAAAATTGTAGCTAGGTCTGGTGGCATCCACCTATAATTTCAGGTTAGAAGGAATCCAAGTTCAAGCCCAGCCTGGAAATTCAGCAACTTTGTGAGACCCTGTCTCAAAATCAAATGACGAAGCCAGGTGTAATGGTACACACTTGTAATACCAGAATTTTGGAGGATTTCCACAGGTTTGAGGCCAGCCTGGGATGCACAACAAGAGTGTGTCTCAAAAAACAAAAAATTAAGAAGGCAGGCCTGGTGGCACACACCTGTAGTCCCAGCACTTGGAAGGCTGAGGCAGGAAGATTGCTAAGGATTTCAGAGCAACCTGGGCTACATAGTGAGTCCAAGGTCAGCCTCACCTATATAGGGAGCCTCTGTCTCAAAAACCATAAATAAATCCACCCATCCGTACATGTGTACAATATACATATACAAATAGATGGGGATCTGACATGGGGGGTCTCTTAGAATGCTAAGATTACAGGACTGTGACTGTTTCACTTTTATAGTGAGTGTTCTCATCTCGAGCTAGAAATCAAAATTATCTGTTTAAAAATAGGTTCATAACTAGAGCCAAGCCTCAGAAATCCCATTCAGCAGATCTCGAGTGCGTTTTGGTGTTCGTTTGTAGTCCTGAAAACCTTAGTTGGGCTTGGTGGTGATACCCATAACCCCATCACATGGGAGGCTGTGGGAGGGTTGCCTGAAACCGAGGCCAGCCTGTGCTGCATACATAGCAAGACTGTCCAAAACAAAGCAAAGAAGAAACCTCACGGGGATTCTGATGTACAATCAGAGTGGGGGATAGTTTAGGAAGTACAATATTTTTAAACTTCTTGTTGAATCAGGCTGGGCTTGAACTTGTGACATTCCTGCTTTAGCCTCTCAGAGCTGGGATTTCAGACATGTGACACCACCCTTGGCAAGAATGTAAACCTTTTGACTTCCAGTCTAGTGTGCCATATTGCTGCACCTAGCTCTGTTCTACTAGACTACAGGGTAATAAGGCAAATTGAGTACAAACTCAGGGTTTAGTGAAGGGATCTTATGAATTAAATGCAAACCCTCATTTAACATATAAAAAAGTATGTAAGGGCCTGGGGATAGAGCTCAGTGGCACAGAGCCTGCCTAGCAAGCACAAGGCCCTGAGTTCAAATCCCAGTACAAAGAAAAAAGTATGTGAAAGTATGTGATTATTTTCCAAATATGTTTGATGATAAAAATATCACTGGTGACTTACAAAAAAAATTTTTTTTAAATCGGTACCAGGGATCAAACTCATGACTGTGTGCTTGCAAGGCAGGCGCTTATGCCTCTAAGCTAAATCCCCAGCTCTGTTGAATTCTTGAAACAGTATGGAACTTGGCATGGTAGCCCAAACCTATAATCTTTAACTCTGGGAGGCTGAGGCAGAAGAGTGGGAAATTTTATTCCAACCTGGGTAACATCAATTTAAGAAGACCTTGTCTCATAATGAAATATTAAAAAATGGGGGCCAAGGATTTAGCTCAGCGGTGTAAGTGCCTGCCTGGCAAACATGAGGTTTGGAGTTTGATCCCCAGTACCAAAAAAAAAAAAAAAAAAAAAAAAGAAAAAGAAAAGAAAAAAATTAAAAAATGGGAAGGTAGCTCAGTGCCAAGACCCTGGTTTAATACCTAGGAATGAAATACAATTATGGAGAGCAGATACCATTTTAACTTTATTTTACAAGTAGGGGTATTGGTGCTCAGAAGAGGTAATAGTTGAGATTCAAAAACTAGATTTCAGCTGGGATATAGCTCATTGGCACAGTGCCCACCTGACAAGCAGAAGATCCTGAGTTCGATTCCAAAAAATAAATACAAACAAACTAGATTTCAGGCCGGATATGGTGGCACATGCCTGTAATCCCAGCATTTGGAAGACTGAAGCAGGAGGATCACTAGAATTTAAGACCAGCCTGGCTACTTAATGAGTTCAAGGCCAGCCTGAACTGTATAGCTAGGCTTTGTCTTAAAACAAAACAAAACTAGATTTCTCTCAGAAGAGCCCGAGCTAGCAAGCATTGTACTAGTTCATAGTTCATAATTACATGATTTCTGAGGAGGGATACTCACAGATTAGTCAGCTTTTTTGTTTTTGTTGTTTGTGTTACTTGGTTTTAAGGCTTAGGAAATTTAGGCTCCTTTTTAAGAATAGGATGACTAATCCAAACAGTTGGAGTGCTTCATGCTCTTGTGGCATGCACATAAATACAAGATTATGCCTTGTAGAAGAGAGGATTCTCTCTGCCTTTGAAAATACAAACTTGAAAACAAAAACAAAAATAAGAAAATACAAACTTCCAACCTGCGGGAAGGAGATTCCTAAGGAGGAATGTAGTTCTGTTATGGACATTCTGAGACTAGTAAAGACATCTGCCTGGAGGCGAAATGGATGAAAAGAGAAGGGATTATCTGTCAACTGCCTGAACTTCTTTACGCGAGACTTTCCTATTATGATCTTGTAAACAGTCATTCCTGAGACCTCAAGTGTGTCTACATTTGTTGCAGGGATAGATTTACTCAGACAGGTGGGAGAGGCATGACTTAAGAGTTATTAACAGCTGCAGAGCCCAGCACAGGCCCCAAAATCGGAACGACTGTAATTTTGGTTCAACTCATGAACTACCTCCTACAGCTAAATAGTAACATTAAAATGTGAAGAATTTCCATTCGTTTAAGAAGGAATCATCTTGGTGTGCTTTCTATTGCTGACTCATAGTGCTACTGCTCTGGGACTGTTATGCTTCTAAATGGTTTACTCAGTAGGTACTCCATTTGTTGGTTTGTTGAGACAGAATCGCCTTATGTACTTCTGTCCTTGAACTTGTTGCTATCTTCTTGCTTCAACCTCTGAAGTACTGAATTACAGGTGTGCGTCTTCAGTTTAAAAAAATGTCAACTCATAGTAGTAGTTTTCATCCCTTAAGGAGAATGGCCTTACCATCCACCATAAAAGTAAGGTTAGCACTGTGGTGTACACCCGTAATTCCAGTACTGTGGTAGGTGGAGGCGCAAGGATTACAAATTCAAGCCCAGGGATCTGGTGAGATTGTCTAAAAAAAAAATTATATATATATATATATATATACACACACACACACCTCAGCGCGAAAGTCTTGAGTTAAAAAAAAATACAAGCGTGAATGATAACGATAGGAAATCTGCCCTTGGTTGCAAGTTTGAACTCCCCCAGAAAGCTTTTCCTTCCATCAAGTAACTTTTTTAAGTGACAGCACAGTTTGTGCGGATCTCTGGGCAGGTTCTCCTGCTGTCCAATCATCGCCGAGATTTGGGGGGTGGGGGAGGGGAGAAGGACCCTAGACCGTCCCTGTCCAGGAAGGCGGCGGGTTTGGGTCGAGCTGGAGTCCTCCGCAGCTTGTCTGGATGCCGCAAGGTGTTTGGCACTTCGATTAGCCAATAGGAACAAAAAGGTCTATTTGAATCGGCCAATGCTGATGAGGATGGGGGCGGGGCATGTGAGCTCTATAAAAGTGGCTTGCGGGCCAGCCAGGCGGTGGGGGAGGTTTCTGTAGCGGTGGCTTGCGGTGTGTTTAGAGCTCACCCTGCACGCCTCGGGTCTGACCAGTTCATCGTTCAGCTCCTGAGCCAGCCTACCTCGCTCTTGGGCGCCATGACCACCACCACCACCTTCAAGGGTGTTGATCCCAACAGCAGGAATAGCTCCCGGTGAGGCGACGGGGCACCTCTCAAGGCGCGGGGGAGGGGGGCCTGGGGTCAGAGGGCGGCCGCCCGCGGGCCGGGAGCCGGTCGTTGGTGGTAAAGCGTCCGGTGCGCGGCGCTACCGCATGGACGGACACCGGCTGGGCTCCGCCGTGGGGTTGCTTTGTGCCTCACGGCGAGCCGGGGGCCACGGCCCCGCCCGGATCCAGCTGCTCTCCATTCATTCCTCCCACAAGCGAGCGGCGGGGCGGCTGGAGCTGACCACCACCTCTCGCAGCAGGGCGAGTGCTAGTCCGTGGGAATTTGGAGAAAGGTTCTCTCTGCTTGCGTAGCTAGGCTGGCCCAGTCCTCAGGGTGGTGATCGTGGCCCCTCAGGTGCCCGCGGGTCCCCTAGGGCGTCGTGGTCAGGTTCATTGTCCCACCCCCACGCCACGCGCTCCTGCCTCTGGCCCAGGGCATGTACTGGTCCCAGATTTGGGCGCAGCGATCAGATCCCACGACCGGTTCTGCCGGGTCAGTCACGCTTGGACCCTCCCGTTGTCCCCATTCCTCCTCTCGGCCCGCCCGGCAGGTGCATATGTGACTGGGCGGGGCTGGTCATCGCGACCCTTCACTCCCAGTCAGGACTAAACCGTCCCTCCCCTCTTCGAAGTGCCTCCCTCTTCTAACAAAGGAGAGACAGTCCCCGTCTCCTCCCCCTCCCCGTGCCCACCTCAGAGCGCGAGGGGGAGCGAGCCGGCCGCAGTGGGTTTTCGGAGCTTAAACCTTCGGACCTCGGTCTATGCACCCCACCTTCTTCGCATCCGCTTTGACGTTTGCCAAATGAGTTCATTCTGACCTGGGTGCCTTGCAGGAGGAGGTTTCTAATTCTTGGGCGGGGCCGGGGACATCCATTGTCTCTTTCGTAGTATCTCCACCTGGGGAGCTGGGGCCTTTCTTGCCACCCGTCGCCCTGCATTTTGGGGAGGGGGTACTGGGCAGGGTATTTGCACTGGGACCCGTTTCCAAGCCCTTGATTAACTTGGTGGAAGAGCCTGGGTTCTGTGAAAGGTATCCACATTGTCTCAGCTAATTGTACACTGTTCCGTGAGGTGCGTTGTAGGCATCCCTGGGATCTTCCTCAAGGCTTGGAGAAAGCTTAGATTTCACGTTTTCTGGGGATCTATGCCCTATTGATCACGACTTTCAATCATGTGTGGCCAGCCTTGGGGTCCTGGCCAAGTGGCACAAAGGGAGCCATTTTGTGGGTCTAAGAATACAGACATGAAGCACCAATATCTATCTCACAGGGGTTAGAGAACTTGAGAACAAAAAACAGCTCAGCACTGGAGGCCTAGGAGGAAGTACTGATGCCTTTACCTTTCAACTAACTCCTTTCACTTTTGCAATGTAGAAAAGAATGACTAACATTGAAAACACTAAGGTTACTGGGAGGGGTGGGGAACTTGTACAGAACCTAAGAAAACACTAGTCACTCCCTCTTCTGTTGTCATCCTTCCTATGAGATATTGTTTTTAGAGGACACGGGGACAAATTGAGCTATGGTGCTCCATTTTGTGTCAGCTTCCTCTGGTCAGACTTGAGTGGGATGATAAACATGGACTGGGGTTCTAGCCTTTGGTGTTTGAGTTTAGTGCTTTGTAAAGAATTCAGTAACCAGGTCGAATAAATCTTGTTTTTTTTTCATGTGTATTTGAGATGTGAGACAAATAATTTTTGGTTCTGCGAGATAAATGTTTTAGTTCACACTTGCCATTAGTTTTCCTCCAACGTTGTGATCTTAGTACTGTGGCATTGTCATTTTCTTCTCAGCTTTCCTTCTTCCGTAATCTTCCCCAATTCGCCTAAACTTCTTTTCTTCAGTTACGTTGTCTTGGCTCTCACCTTATTATGAATTCCTTGTAGTAGGGAGTGATCTGTAAAGAATATATGGAAACTGAAATTTAAAAAAACAAAGTACATTAAAAACGTTTTGTTTCTACAATAACTGGGCATGTTTTTATTGAGTCTTCAATAGGTAATACTGATTTAGTTATTGTACATCGTTCAGAAAGAATAGTAAAGATTGAGACTGAAATACTTTCTGTCTTGTGATCAAGTCCTTTGTTTGGGGATGTCTTGATATTACAAATGGTCTCTACAACACTGACGTCATCTGAGTAGGTACTACCTGCTGTTGCTAGAGCGGTGTGGGCCTGCAGAAGTTGACCTGGGCAGGGCTTTACTTGATTTGAAGTTGGAGTTTGGGTACCAGTGTCTGTCTGTCTGTCTGTCTGTCTGTCTCTTTCTCTGTTCTTTTGTTGCTTCCTCCCCTCCTTTCTTCCCCTCACTTGTCTTCTCTTCTTTTTTTCTTTTTCCTTTCCTTTCCTTTCCTTTCCTTTCCTTTTCTTCCTTCTTTTCAAGGCCAAAAATATTTCCTAACCCATGAGGGTTTTGAAGACTCTCATCTAGCCAAAATGATGCATGAGGTTTTAATTTTGATCAGTGAAGACAATCATTCTGATCTCTGGGAAACGAAGGGCCTCTCAAGGAACCAAGTTGATTTCGGTTGTTATTTCAGGTCCTTTATTGATTTAAGGTACATATGATAAAAACCTAATCACTTCAGATTTAGACAATTTCATTAAGCCTAAAATTATCTTAATAAAATGTATGCTTCTACAATTTATCTTAATTTATACAGTGAATTTAAGTGAGTATTTAATACCAAGATTTAGAAAAAAATGGAGCTTTAAATGTTTCAGATGTTATAAAGGAATGCATCTAATTATGATTATGGTTATGATTATTATTTGCAGTTCTAGGGATTGAGCCCAAAAGGGATAGCTTTTTCACTAAGCTATAGCCCCAGCTCTTTTTAATTTTTTTACTTTGACACAGGGTTTCCCTAAGTTGCTAAATTGGCCATGCTGGCGTGGTGTGGTGGTACATGCCTCTAATCGCAGCACTCAGGAAGCTGAGGCAGGAGGATCACTGTGAGTTTGAAGCCAGCCTGGGTTACAAAGTGAGTTCAAAGCCAGCTGGGACTGCATAGTGAAACTGTCTCAAAAAGACAAAGAAAAAGAAAAAAAATTACCCATGCTGGTGCAGGTTCAAACTTGAGATCCTTCTGCCTCAGCCTTCTGGCCTTGACAGGTGTGCACCACCGTGCCCCACTATATAGATATGTAGTTAAAGAGAAAAAGCGCATTGTGTAGTTATCCCATTGAAGCGCCCAAGCATTTGTAACCTGATTGCTAGGTGCTGAGGATTTGGATTCAAGCTCTATTCACTCCCTAATGCAGGGCACTTACTGAGAGCTTCTTCTTTTTTTTTTTTTCTGAGAGCTTCTTAGAGCCTGACTTTTCCTGACAAGAGATTGTTGAACTGCCCCACAGGGTTCAGCAAACTCTAACCTCTAGGCAAGATTCAGCCTTAGTTTTTTAGAGAATTCCTAAACTATAAATGACTTTCACATTGATAAATAGTTGAGAAAACAGTTTCCTATCTTAGGAAAATTACATGAAAATAAAATTAAAATTCAGTGTCCATGCCCAGCTGATGTATACAATGCTGCTGGTCACAGGCATACTCGTCGTATTGTCTGTGGCTGCCTTTGTGTGCCTCGTGGCTGTCAGTAGTTCGGAAGACCCAATCCACAGAGCGAGAACTCTTCACCATCTGGCCCTTGATGGAGAGTTGGCAACTCCCAGGGGAAGGGAGTGTCCTGCCCTGTCCTCCTGGCAGGCTGGCCGGACTGTTACTCTTCAGCTCTGGGAGCGGCTGGAGGAGTTGCACTGGGCAGTGAGGGGAGGGTGGAGAGTAGGTGGAGATAAACCTGGGCACGGTGCAGAAAGGGCCAGGCCCAACTGTTGGACAGGGTGGTTGGAGCCGGAGCCGCCGTGGTCCATTTGAGAAGAGGTTGTGTTACTGGAGGGCAGCGTTTGCGTGGTTTTCGGTTTCTGCTGGGCTGTGGACCCTGTTACAGAAGGGGTGGGGAAGGACAGGGGCCCCCGCTAAAGGCGGGAGTGGACAACCAGTGAGTCTGGTGAAGGGCAGTGTTGGGGACTTGCCAGGCTATACTTCCTGAGGAGCTGAGGAGCCGGGATTTCTGACTGGGGATCCAGAATGGACACAGGTGAACCTGTAATCATATCTATCCAGGGTAAACAGAGAGGGAAAAGAAGTATTGTCAAAAGAAACATTAGCAGGAATTTCTGGATCTCAGAAGCAGTCTTTAAAAGAACTTTAGAGTAATAACGATACAAAAAATATGGTGTGTAAGGAGACAAGTTGTGTGGTTTTACATGCTCTATCTAATCCCAGCTACTGCAGAGGCTAAAGCCGGAGGAGGAGCCTAAGTTCAAAGCAAGCCTGGGACACCTTCGTGACACTTTGTCTCAAAATGAAGAAATGAAAAGGGTTAGCAGTGTAGGTGTAGGTGTAGCCCAGTGCTTCCTGTGTTCAGTCTCCCATCCATGAGAAGGAACCTGCATACCACTGTGGTGACATTTATTTGGTTATAATAATAGCTAATGTACATGATTGCTATGTTCCAGATTCTATATGATATCCTTAAAATAATATTCGTAAGAGACAGACACTGATAATCTTATTTGATAGAGGAGAAAACTGAGGCATAGAGAGTTACACAACTTCTCAAACTGTGTGCTCCTGGCCACTTAGGTGGATATCCTCAGGGTCATTTGTTAACCGATGACCAAATCAAAGGAGGCCACTTATTTTGCCAGAAAGGAAGAGCTTGGTGTGATGATGGGCACCTATTGTCCCAACACTCTGGAGACTGAGGCAGGAGAACTTCGAGGCCAGTCTGAGGTACTACATAA
Source organism: Dolichotis patagonum (assembly GCA_004027295.1). Lineage (NCBI taxonomy): Eukaryota > Metazoa > Chordata > Mammalia > Rodentia > Caviidae > Dolichotis > Dolichotis patagonum. The sequence goes on along the minus strand of PVJX010028538.1, from coordinate 6,914 downwards.
TGAGAGTTTGTCTCAAAAAGAAAAAAAAAAAAAAAAAACAAGGGAAAAGGATTTATTGAAAGCTAGCTCTGCGGGGTATGGCTGTGCATGCTTGTAATCTCAGTGCTTAAGAGGCTGAGCCAGGAGGATCCCTTCAAGTTCCAGGCCAGCTGGGGCTACAAGGCCAGCCTACACGACACAGTAGAACCCTGTGTCAAAAAAGAAAAAGAAAAAGAAAGAAAGAAAGAAAGAAAGAAAGAAAGAAAGAAAGAAAGAAAGAAAAAGAAAACTAGCTCCAAGGAGGTGGAGGGTCCTCATCACCTGAATCACCCTCTCACTGTGTATAGGTGTCTTGGGGTTTTTCTTAGCAGAGAATAGAGGGACATGGGACACAATGGAGCAGCAGCCTGTTTCTTCCCTTCCTGGGCCAGAGCTCTCCTTGCCTTTTCTAAGGAAGTGAAACCAGACTTTGACCCCCTGCTATGATGTCTGTGTATTCTGTTTATCTGGGTTGAGCAGAGGTGGGAATGCTAGTTTATGCCCGAGGGCTGAGGAAATCTGGAGACATCCCTTATCTCTAAAAGAAAAAAGTTTACTTTCAAAGTTCCATTTTGCCCTCCCAGTAACATGTCTTTAGAAAGTTGGCACAAATTTATCCTCTCATACTATAGTGCCAAGGCGGTTTTTTAAAAAATCTTTTCCATTCTGATAAACTATACCCTCTTGATTGTATTAAGCTGGGTACAGTGGCACATGCGTGTAATCCCAGCACTTGAGAGACAGAGGAAGAGCCACATGAGCTAGCTCAAGGCCATCCTGGGGTACATAATTTAAGGCTAGCCTGGACTACATAACAAAATCCAGTCTTGGAACCAACCAACCAACCAAAAAAAGCACTTATTTGCTAGTCTGAATAAGAAAAAACCAACAGTGTCAACAGCAAAAAGCTATTTGTTTTGAGACAGAGTGTCACTATGTAGCCCAGGCTGGCCTTGAACTCAGTGATCCTCCTGCCTCAGCCTCCTGAGTGCTGGGATTACAAGCATGTGCCACTATGCCTGGCTGCCCTTAATTCTTGTAGTTGAAAATAAAAATGGATATGGTTTTCAAATGAAGAAATAACAAAATATAGCCAGGTATGATGGCACATGCCTGTAATGCCAGCACTTGGGGCTGAGGCAGGAGTTTTATCACAAGTTTAAGGCCAGCTTGGGCTACGTAGTAAGTTCAAAAAGAGCCTGGATTACATAGTGAGACCCTGTTTCCAAAAATTTTTTATCCTAGTACTTCCCCCAATTTTTTTACCCCCCCAAAATAAACAAACAAGAAACACGATGTACTTTTACTAAACTTTAAAAAATATTTAAAAATTTTTATTAGTCCATTTTTTGTTTGTTTTTGTGGTGCTGGGAATTTATGGCAATCCTCCTTCCTCAGCCTCCTGAGTACTGGGATTACAGGCCTGTGCCACCATGCCTGGCAGTTCATCCATGTTTACAGTACATTTGACTATATTCATCCTGGGACTTCGAAATGTCTTTTTTGATATATTCAGCCAAGTCCAGAAGGCCAATTTTATTGTTTTTTGTTTTTTTTTAGTTTTTTTTGAGATAGGGTCTTGCTACATAGCTTAGGCTGGCAGGAACTCATGCCAGCCCTCTTGTCTCAGCCTCTCAAGTGCTGGAATTGCAGGCGTGTGCCACCATACCTGGCATAAATGTTTTATTGTTTCTTAAAGGGACACACCAGCCTGTCTGGTACTACAAATAATGACACAGCACAGTGATGTCTCAACCTCCCAAGTTGAGTTTATACCAGAATGAGTCAATTCTTTTTTCACATTAGCAGCTCTTTTTGGGACTGAGGGCACGAATGAATGGGTGAGGGAAATGGCAGGAAAATATATTTTGGTAGAATTTGAAATTATTGATTTGCTATTGTCTCTAGGGTTTTGCGGCCTCCAGGTGGTGGATCCAATTTTTCATTAGGCTTTGATGAACCCACAGAACAGCCTGTGAGGAAGAACAAAATGGCCTCCAGCATCTTCGGGACACCTGAAGAAAACCCCCCTTCTTGGGCCAAGTCGGCAGGTATGATCACTGTTCCAAGGCATGACCCCAGTTTGGTCTTACTTAGTTTGGTTTTTTTTGAGACAGGGTCTCACTATATAATTCAAGCTAGACTCAAATGCAAAATCCTCTTGCCTCAGCCTACAGAGTGCTGGGATTGCAAGCATATGCCAACCAGGATATGAGCTTTTTGTTTGTTTTGTTTTTGCTATTGAGGATTAAAATATGGGTGTTTTATCATCAGCTACCTCCCCACCCTCTTGATCATGAGACAAGTTCTCACTGAATTGCCTATGCTGGCCTTGAACTTCCAATCCTGCTTCATCTTCCTGAATAGCTAGGATTGTAGACATGTGTCGCTGTACCCAGCTTACACCTGGTTTGTACTAAGCAAAATGTAGCTTGAGGGTAATGAACAATCATTCATGCTTAACATGATAAGAAAGAAATGGGAAGTACTGAGATTCTATGTGATGGACCAGTGTAGGGACTAGAGTAAGAGTGGAATATTTAATCCCTCTTGTGGAATGTTTAAACTGTCGGCTGAGATGGTTTTCTCCATCTGTGATAGGTGACTAAGGTATTTTGCTTTAGGTCTTCTATTTTATTCCTCAAGAAAGTATGTTTGGTGTTTCTAGGTGCCAAGTCTAGTGGAGGCAGGGAAGACTTGGAGTCATCTGGGCCTCAGAGAAGGAATTCCTCGGAAGGAAGCGCTGGAGACTTCTTTGATCTGAAGGTCAGGAGGAAAGACTGACAGGCCGAGGGTTCAGAAATCAAACTTTCGCTTGTTTACCGAGAGTCTCAGCTCTGCAACTGACGTCTCACATAACAGCAGTTAGGAAAGGGACTGGGCCATCTTGGTGGCAGACAGTAGCTTTGTAAGTAGACAGTAAAGTCAGAGAAGTGAGTTTGCTCTGTGTCCTAATCTGCTCAGATGTCTCTTGCCATTAGGATTTAATCTCAGGTTCTTCAGTAGTGATTTGGGGGACTGATGGCTCATACCAACTTCCTCTTTATCTCATTAGAATACCATTCTGAGTTAAGGACTCAGTTTGCAAACTGAGTTAAGTTCAGCAGTTTGCAAACGTTTCTTGAGTTGAACACTAGGAGACTGTACCACCAGTGGTACTGAGGATTGAAACCAGGCCTTCCTGTTGAGCCCCATGAGCCAGCTCATTTTTAATTTTCTAATTAGGAGACAGGGTCTCAATAAGTTGGCCAGGCCAGGCTAGACTCGAACTTACTCTCCTGCTGTAGCTGCCAGAGTTCTGGGGTTCCGGACCTGCAGTGCTATGCCCAGCTACTGGTGTTATTCTTAGGACTATCTGCGGAGGAGGACTGCAGCTGAGCCTCCTAGTGTATGTCCATAAACACCTCGCCCAGGAGGACGTCCTCCTGACTATGGAACTTAGAGCACAGAGGAGCAGCAGCTGCCTAGTGTGAGGACAGCTTTCAGGGGAGATCTGAAGCTTGCAGGGGCCTTCAGCAGCTAGGGAAGGAGGAAGGAGAAAAAGCAGATGATAGATTTTCAGTTTCCCATTCTGATGAAAGAGCCTCTGCAATGCTAATTGGCTTTAGGTCATCAGAGTAAATGTCAAGTGTGTACGCTCGTGCAAGTGTGTATATGCACATGTGTATGGTATGTTAGGTGTTAGGTGTCACTGAGACTGGGCAATTTAAAATTTTTTTTACCAGATTTTATTGGTACATTTTAGATATACATGCATACTGATCACACTCATCATAGACGGGGCAATTTTTTGTGCAGCATGTTGCACAACACTGCCTTCAGTTGAATGAACATTGCCACCTGCCCCTTAATGTTTGCATCAGAATGGAATTTCATATTTGATTCCATCTAGATATCAGCCAGTCCACTCTGTTTTATGTGTTGGAAATTGAAATAGGAAGTAAATTTTTTTTAATTTTTTCTTTTCCAGGGAGAAGGTGACATTCATGGTAAGTATTTCTGAAGACTGAATTGCTGGTTGTGTAAATGCTTCAGAGCAGGTCTAAATTTTGATTCCAATCATGTCGTGAGGAAAGAGGCCTGGCTGTGCCTCCAGTGCCAGCATACTCTGGGTAGAGGGACAAGAAAAACGAAACTAGAAAGTTAGAAAGGCATAGCTGTGCTTTTAACTACCAAAATGAGATGAATGGTAGAAATGTACTAAAAAGAAAAAAATTGGGGAATCTTTTGACAATATACATACTTTAATCGGGTCAATATCTGCTGTATTTACTGAGAGCTTTTTAATAAGAGGATCTGGCATTTCAGGCCCGGCTCACAGCTCTGAATTTACCAAGTTCACTTGATTTAATACTGAGGTGCTTGCTGGGAATATAGCTCAGAGGCATAAGCACCTGCCTGGAAAGTGCAGATTCCCAGTACCAATAAGTAAATAAATATAAATAAATAAACTGAAATAAAATACTGAGGTGCTTAGTAAGCAAGACATTGGTTCACCTGCTGGTGATTTTTATAAGTGATCATGTTAGGGGCAGATAAGTTTCCAGTTGGCCATGCATATAACTAATTATAGGTGGAAATAAGCTATAATCATTTACTTAATTACTTTATTTTTTTTGGTACCGGGGATCAGACTCATGACTGCGTGCTTTTTTTTTTTTTTTAATTGGTACCAGGGGTTGAACTCATGACCACGCTCTTGCAAGGCAGGCGCTTATGCCGCTGAGCTAAATCCCTGGCCCATAGTTAATTATTTTAGATCTTTGAAGTACTCATTAACCCTTCTTTTAACAAGTGCTGGACACTAGCTGATGAGGGCGAGCCTGTGCCTCAGATCCCTGGCGGTAGCAATCAGTCAGTACCCAGTGGGTGAGGCCAGAGGATGGTTGTTTCCTCGGCGCTTTGCCTGCTGCTCCGTTTTATGGTGGCAAATGGGTAAGAATGCAATTCTTCGGCCCTAACCCTCTTTACTGGTTTTTTGTTTTTGTTTTTTTTGGTACCAGGGGTCAAACTCATGACCTCGTACTTGCCAGGCAAGCGCTTATCAGGCAGGCACTTATGCCACTGAGCTAAAAACCCAGCCCCATACTGATCACTTTTTTACCTGGCTGAAGATGTAGTTAGTAGTATGTGTGCCTGTTTGTGTCTTTTTTTTTTTTTCTTTTTTGAGACAGGGTCTCATTATGTAGTCTGGGCTGGCTTTGAACTCTTGTTGATCCTCTTGCCTCAGTCTTGGAGTGCTGAGATTACAGACATGTGCTACCATGCCTGGCTTTTGTGCCATTTGGAAAGACTGCTCTGGAAGTAAAATCTAGGTTTTTGTTTGTGTTTGTTTGTTTTTTGAGACACAGTCTCACTCTGTAGTGCAGAGTGTAGTCGCCCTAAACTTGCTTATGTAGCCCAGGCTGGCAATGCCATCTCAATGTGGTCCTCCTGCCTCAGCCTCTGAAGTGCTGGGATTGCAGGTGTGCCCCACCACACCTGGCAAAACCTAGACTTTTTAGTTTACTGCTTTTCATCTCTGAATACTTCTACTGCTAGACATACTTAGCAGAGTTAGCTTTTTAAATTATTTTTGATGGGGGTAAGCTCTTATACAGGCTAGGCAGCCACTCCAGCCCCAGCCCCAGAATCAGCTAACCTGATTTGGGCCAGTGGATATAATTAAAAATTGGGGGAGAGCTAGGGAGATAGTAATTCAGTGGTAGAGCACTTGTCTAGTGTGTATAAGGCCTTCAATTCAACCTCTAGCACCACCAAAATAAGAAAATATACACAAGAGAAGTAAGAATGCTGTGCTGATTATAGGCACAAACAGTCTTTAGTCCTAGTAATTCATAATTCTCTTCCCTGTCCCACCCTTTCTTTCTTGAATTGTTATAGATTCTTCAGGTAACTAGCACATTGAATGGTATGCTTTTCTTCCTTTTGTTGTTCTACTTTTTGTTTTTCTTGAAACAAGGTCTGTCACTAGTCCAGGCTTCCTTGAAACCAACCTCCTCCCAAAGGCTGGGATGGTGGCTGCCTTTTCTCTCTCTCTCTCTCTAAACTATTTTGGTTTTGTTTTAAAGAGAAAAAAACATAAAATTACAAAACACTAATTAGGGGATAACAATGGAATATATGCTGTGTATGGTTATCTTCAAATCAGTTACTCAGAGTACATCTGCATTTAATTGCCTGAACAATACTAGCACAAACTTTCTCTTCAGTAAGCTCGGAGAAATCAGTAGTATAACTATCTTAACTATCTTTTATATATCGTAGAGTTTCTTTCAGCTGCTCATACTAGTAACAATACAATATTTACACATGCATATCGGACTTATTTCACTTATAAGTATGGTCTCAAGTTGTATCCATTTACCTATAAAAGTCTCAAGTTTATCATTCTTTATGGCTGAGAAGTACTTCATTGTAGAAAAAATGCCAAATCTTTTTTTATCCATTCCTCAGTTGATGGGCATTTAGGTTGTTTCCAAGACCTAGCTGTTACAAATTGTGTTGCTATAAACATGGGTGCACATATATCACTGTGTTGTGATGTTTTTAATTCTGGGAAGATATACAGGAGGGCAATAGTTGGGTCAAATGAGACATCCAATCCTAGTTTTTTGAGGAGTCTCTACACTGATTTCCACAGTGGTTGCACCAGTCTGCATTCCCACCAACAGTGGAGAAAGCTTCTTTTTTCCCCACAACCCCTCTAGCATTTGTTATTGCTTGATTTTTTTTTTTTTAATTTAAAAGAGAATAGAGTGAAAGAATTACAGGGCTTTCTGAACCGAATAACAGAAAATGATCAATGGGTACTATAATATCTCATCTCAGGAGACCCTCTTGCTTCTGGTTTCCCTGCCCTGGAGTGGCCGCGGCTCGCCAGACCACAGTCACTT
>PVJX010028537.1:0-23754 GCA_004027295.1 Dolichotis patagonum | reverse complement strand
TAAAACAGAAACACTAAATCTACTGGAAGATAAGGTAGGTAGAAGTCTTGGAGACATAGGGGTAGACAGAGAATTCATGAACAAAATGCAAGCTGCATGGAAAACACTTCACAGAATCAACAACTGGGATCTCATATTATTGAAAAGTTTCTGCACTTCAAAAGAAATCACCAACAGAGTGAAAAGAAAATCCACAGAATGGGAAAGAATTTTAGCCAGCAACTCCTCAGACAAACGACTTATATCCAGAACATGTAAAGGATTGAAAAACACTAAGCCCCCCAAATTCAAAGACCCTCTCCAAAAATGCTCATCGGAGATGAACACACAGTTCTCAGATGAAGATATACAAATGGCAAACAAATACATGAAGAAATGTTCACCATCACTGGTCACTCGAGAAATGCAAATTAAAACAACATTGAGATTTCATCTCACTCCAGAAAGAATAACTGCCATCAAGAAATCAACTGATAACAAATGTTGGCGAGGCTGTGGGGAAAAAGGAACACTGCTCCACTGTTGGTGGGAGTGTAGACTGGTAGAGCCACTATGGAAATCAATATGGAGAATTCTCAGAAGACTAGGATTGGAAGCTTCATTCAACCCAGCTATTCCCCTCCTGGGTATTTTCCCAGAAAAACTGAAAAGTTCATATCACAGTGATATATGTGCACCCATGTTTATAGCAGCACAATTTGTAATAGCTAAGTCTTGGAAACAACCAAGATGCCCATCAACTGCAGAATGGATGAAAAAGGTGTGGTATTTTTATACAATGGAATATTACTCAGCTATGAAGAAGGATGATCTTGAGGCCTTCATAGGTAAATGGAGACAAGTTGAGAATATCCTCAAGTGAAATAAATAAGAATCATATTTATAAATATCACATTGTGTCTCTAGTGTAAAAAGTAATAAGAACTGTAGGAGTAATAAAACCCCAAATACATAATTGCTACTGTGAAAAAGAGAGGAAAAGAAAGTGCTCTAAAGGATATAACTGCATGTATGTTTAAGTGTATAAGATAGATGAACATATTACTGTTTTTGTTAAATCACTGAGCACAACTGTTAACAGTCCCACTGTTTGAATGTCCACTTTGTATGCTTTAATTTTGTAACTTGAACAACTATTTCCAAGATGACAGTATGTAATTTATCAAGTAGTGATTTCTTTTTTTTTTTTTGTTCTTTTTTCCTTTGGAATTCTGTATTGTTGCTACCATTTTTTTCTGTTTTGTTTTGTTGTGCTTTTTCTCTCTCTTTAAATAAAATTTTAAAAAAATGAAAGAAAAGAAAAAGAGCATCCTGAGTACTTAGCCGAGTATTCATCATTACCCACATGTGAGAAAACTACTTGTTTGCATTCAGATTCCTCTTCAAAACAACATGTGTTCATAGGTGGAGAGTTTTGAAAGCAGCTAGGTTAGGGTGTGTGTGGATGTGGAATAAAGAGTGTGATGTTGGTGTTAATAACGTGGATAATGGAAGCACTGCCCTGGGTGTGGGTCGCACCAATCAATAGGCTTATAGCTTGAATAAAATAAAGAGAGGAAAAGCAGGCTGCTGTCGCTGCTGCTTGCTGCCTCCTGCCATACCACAAACTATTTATCCTCTGTGAAGCCTCTCTGCCATGCTGCCTTGCCTTGGAACACACTGACTACAAACCGTGAACTACAATAAACTTTACCTCATAACTTTGGGTGTCAGGCATTTCATCTCAGCAATGAGAAAAGTCAGTAAGTCAGATTTTGGTACCAGGAGTGAGATCCTTGCTGTGACTGTATCTGACTGTGTGGTGCAGAAGCCTTTAGAACTGGCTTGTGGTAAGAGTTTGGAATGGTTTGGAGATACGCACTGAAGCAGCAGCCCTGGCTTTCCTTAAATTGTACTTAATAGGAGATTCTGGTCAGAGCTCAGAAGACCAGAATCTTGACAGAAGTGCTGCAAGTAAAGACCAGGCTCAGGATGTTTCAGTTGGGAACAAGGCTTGCATTGCCTGTTCACCCCAGACCCTTGCATTTTACTTGTGTCCAGAGATTTTTTTCCTGAGCCTGATATTAAAGGCAAAAGGCGAATTAATCTGGCAGGACAAATTTCAAGGCAGTCTAATATTGAGGCAGTGGAATGGCTACTGTTGGAGAGTTTTAGCTATATCTATGTTGAGAATCAAGAGCAAAGAACTCAGCAGCATGATTTAAAATGTTGTAAGTTTGGCCAGAAACGAAACTCCAGTAAAGCTTTCAACTGCATAGATAGAGCAGCAGAAAACTTTGTTGCTGAAAAAGAACAGGACAATGAAAAAGATGACCTGAAGAGATCACAAGAAATAGCAGGACTCTGGGCTTTGCAGCCTGAGAAGAGAACCCCAGAGGACCACGTTCAAGAGTAGTGGCAGCAGAGAGAAGTTATTCCTTGGGATTGGGTTCCGAGTGGTCAGCAATCCAGGCACTGGGTCCCCTACAGCCAAGACAGATGGATGCCTGGCTCCTGCTCCAGCTGGCAACAGACCTGGCGTCATCCACATGGTGCTGGTTTTAGGTGCATACAGAATGCAAGAATTGTGGAATCAAGAAAGCTTCCACCTAGATTTCAGAAGAAGATCCAGGAAACTAAGAAGTGTGGTCCTGACAGGGCAGTGTGTAAAGCTGAGTGTGAAGCTGAACGTGCAATGGAGACCCAGAAGGTTGGAGAATCCAGAAACACAGTTGCCTGAGGACAGCTAGAAAGTGAGCAAAGCTAGCTTGAAAGAGAAGCTATGGGAGGTGCAACCATCTGTAGTGCTTCAGGGGTGAAGCCATGCAAACCCTTTGGACTTCCCATTTCGCCACAGATTGCCTCAGATGCTGGACAATTAATGTTTGCCCTGTTGGATTATGGACTAGCTTTGGTCCCATTCCTTTCTATTCCCCTTTTGGAATGGGAATGTTTGTGTCACGCCATTGTATGTTAGATGTATTTAACTTTCTTTTCATTTGTACAGGAGTTTGCTGCTCAAAGTTTGTCTGAAATCTCAGAGGAGACTTCAGACTTACCTTTTCAGCAATGCAGAAGCTGTTAGGACTTCGGCAGCTTTTGGAGGTGAACTCAATGCCTTTTGCATAAAGGAATGTGCATGAGTCTCTGTGGGGCAAGGAGTGAAATGTTAGGGCTTGTATCTAGATGTGCCCCCCCAAGCCTCCTGTGGTCATAGATGGGACTTTTCAGAGGTGGTTGTAATTAGGGCGTATGTTGCTGGAATTAAATGTGTGATGCTGGGATCAAGGGTGTATGATTGCTAAATTAGTCAGTTGATTGGTTTGGTATAATTCTGAATGTGGATAATGAGAAAGCGCACTCTAAGTGTGAGTGCTACTTGCCCTAAAGGTATGTGGACTGGATAGAACATAAGGGATAGTAAGAAGGCTGATGGAGTGGCCTGCTACTTTGCTGCTTGCTGCCTTACTGCCTTCCGCCTGCCATGAAATGTATCCTTTAGCCATGGCACCCTGTCTTGGAGCCAGCCAGCTATGAACTGAAACCTCTATAAATTGAGCTACATTAAACCTTTCTTCCTTTAACTGTGGGTATTGGATAGTTTGCCTCAGCAATGAGAAATGTAAGACAGGGACCAAAAGATGGATAGAGGAGAAAGGGAGGGCAAGGAAAGGGGAAGTACAAAGAATTAAGAATATGTACACGTATCAACTCCCTGTGATGAATGTAATTATTAAGTACTGCAAACATGTGCTAATTAAAAAGTAAAAAATAAATGTGCATATTCAATTATTATTTTCTTGTTTACTTCGCTGTATTTTGAGGCTTCTGTTTTGATATATTAGTTGTGTGGCCAGAGACATTTGTTGGTTTCAGATCAGTAATGAACTTTTTTGTATACTTACTTTGTCTCTCACTAACCTATGTTCCAGCTTCCAGTGTTGCAGATGAGAATGTAGAAGCAATTTCCATTTATTTTTCCCCATAAGAAGTTTACATTTTCTTTCTGTGTTAGTTTTCTATCAGTGTTACAAAATACCAGAGATAATCAATTTAAAAAGAGAAGTTTATTATGGTTCACAGTTTCAGAAGCTCCACTCCATGGTTGATTGGCTCATGGTTGTTGCTTTTGGGAATGTGGCAAGGCAGAATATCATAGTAGGAGTATGTGGCAAAGCAAAGTACCTCACCTCATGGCAGCCAGGAAGCAAAAAGAAAGATAGGAATCTCAAAGGGTCCCAACATCCCCTTTGAGAACATATCCTTAGTGATCTAACTTCTTTCTACTAGGTCTCACCTCCTAAAGTTTCCACTGCCTTCTGGTAGTGATAGAGGCTGGAGACCAAGCCTTCGTATATGGCCTTTGGGAGATATTTATGATCTAAATTGTAATGCTTTCTGAAGCCTTATTAATATTTGTCTTTATTCCTGGCATTCTTGAATCCCTCTAGGATATCTGCCCACCCAGCAATTTGATGAACTATTTTAATTTATGGACTCAGAATAGCTTTTAAGGAATAGCAATGACCTTCTATCACTTATATATGAGACTCTTTCTGTACCTCCTAGTACTCACAGGCTAGCTTCTCAAAGTCAAGCAATACTCAAGTCAGTGGCTTAACAATTACAGTTGACACTCCAAGAGACTCGTTTTTCCCCCTTGGCAAAATGATTTTTAGCTGTAGTAATAATTTTAGATTGTAGTCACGATTTTCTTAATTTTTATTTACTTTCAGAAAAGTTTAAAGAGAACAAAATTCAATGTTAAACACTGTTTTCAAATTCAGTAAAATATTTGATACATGAACAAAAATTTGTCTTTACCAAACAAAAACATTATATCTTGCGCTTTGTAAGACTGTTTTACTGCTCAGTGTTTATACATAGATCAAAATTCTGATGAGTCATGTGAAATAACAATTGAAACAAGTCAAGTTTAATTTTTTGCCTTTATAATCACTATGCTACCATTGTTTGGATTCCACTGGGTAAATGCAAGAATATATAGTTTCACAGCAACAGGATACAAGAGCCGCATGCAGAGGAGCTGGAGCAATTCCAACCTGTTAAGACTGAAAAAGAAGTGTGCCAAGACCATTGTGTGTAGCTGAGGCTGAATGTGTTTGGGATCACTGCATAACAGGGAGATTTTTAAATTAACTTCCATGTAGTGTTGAAAGTTTATGAAATAACTAGTAAAACTGTACTGTTTTTGAAGCATCGATATAAATCGTTTTAAAATTCAGTAACTACCTTCCACTTTTGGTTCTTCCCTATAAAGATCTTAGAAGTCATTACTCCCTTCTCACAATGGCAGACAAGAAAACACAATGTTTTAAATTCTCAGAGAATTGAGGTTGTAGAGTTAGCCGTCACTTCAAACCTGAAGAGACGGGTACGTAACAGCATGTTATGAGTTTACTTGTACCCCTCCAGAAGTTGTGCTAAAGCCCTAACTCCTAGCACCTCGAAATGTGACCTTATTTGGAGGTAAAATAGTAGATATAATTAGTTATGATGAGGTTGTATCGGTGTGGAAGTGACCCTTTAATCCATTCTGGTTGATATATGTGTAAGAAAAGAGACACAGAGTCGCAGACACATGAGGCGAGAGTCCCATGTGTCAGTGTTTAAGAGCTTGGGGTGATGCACCACAGGCTGAAGACCACCAAAGACTGTAGGCTACCACCAGCAGCTAGGTAAACAAAAAATTCTCCCCTGCAGATTTCAGAAGAAGCATGTCCCTGCTTATACTTTGACTTACAGATGTCTAGCATTTAAACTTGTGAGTCTGTATTACTTTTATTACTGCAACCATCCCATACACAAAGAAACACAGCCGAAGTCAGCTTTCTCCAGACACGAGCTGCTGGAGCCATGGACTAGTAGAAACATCTGCATGGCATGTTGGTAAATTATTGGAGGCTGAGTGGAGTCTGAGAATGGAAAGCTTCTGAAGGGTCACAACCTTGGGCAAAGTCTCAGTATTTTCCTAGATTTTATCTCCATGAAGTTACTGATTGTTACTGTGAAAAGTCACAAAATATTACATTGTGCCTGTGACAGAGGTAAGGAATAAGTATCCATTTATAAATACATTCCATTTAGCCTCCATAATAGTAGCCAACTCTTCAGCAAAGGATGCTGTCAGATCTTTAACTGCCTATAAGTGATGATCCAGTTCTAACTCCCTTTAGGCTATGTCGTCTAAGCTGGGGAGATAAAAAAAGTCTTTAAAAAGTCATGAAGGCCACAGCCTACGGTCACTGAGATTTAATCATAAGAATATAGAATGTTTTCCTTTTGTGCTTGTCACCACACTAAGGTGTGGGGTGTTGGCCAGAGGTACGTATGAGATTGATATGCAGAGGCAAGGGACTTTTGGAACCACATGCCCAAAACCTTCTGGAATGCATAGTGATAGTCTACAGAGCCAGGAGTCCAAGTAAGGAATCACATTCCTTTAAAGAATGCATGCTCTGGCCCTCTCCCCACACTCCAATTTATCACTCAGATTGGCTTTGTGGTCAGTTATGCAACAGATCACCCGGACCTTCCCATCCCTGGTTCTATCAGTAAAAAGCCACAGAAGCTTCAGTTTGGGGACTGTATGAGTCTCTGTCATGCTGAGTCTCATACAGTCCAAACTGTTAAGTGCGGTCCCTCTGGCCCTTCTTGGAGTTTGAACATGGACTGTGAATAGTCTCTCACTCTTTGCACTGTGACATGGTTGTGAACAAGGACAATAAGACTCCAGGATAATATCTGGACTACAGCTGAAGATCTGCAAGGCTCAGAATCTCCTTAAGAAGGAGTTTTTAGGGAAATTCAAACATAACTAGAATAAAAAAAAAAAAAACAAGAACACTAGAAGAATTTGAAAACTCCGGTACCCTTAACTATAGCAAACATTAAGACTAGCCCAACTCCAAATCAGAATAACACAAAATGTCACACTAAAAAAATCTATTCACTTTCATTCAGATTACCCAGCCCATCATGTCTGTTACGGTTTGTCTCCAGATGTCCCACCAAAGCAGCCTGTGGAGGTCATAGGTGTGATTTTTGGAGGTGGGTGGCTCTAGGATATGCGAATATGGATTAAGGGTATGATACTGGAATGAAGGATGTGTGGTACTGGATTATTCCACTAATTAGTTTATCAGAGTTCTGGGTGGGTGGCACCACCAAAATGTTTGTAGGCTTGAGAGGTTAAAAGGGAAAAGGAGGCTTACTGCTTGCTGCCTCCTACCTGCTCCGCCACGAGGTCTTCTCCTCTGTGATGCCCCTCTGTCGCACCACCCTGCCTTGGAGTCAGTGGCTGTGGACTGGAACCTCTACAAACTGAGCTGAACTAAACCTTGCCTCCTTTAACTTGTGGGTATTGGGTATTTTTGTCTCAGCACCAAAAAAAGTAACTAAGACACTGGCTTTCAACAACAACAACATAAATCATGAAATATTTTGAAGAGAAAAAAACCCCACAGTCTAAAGGGACAAAATAGGATTAGAACCAGACCCAGATGTGACACAGATGTTCAATTAGAAAGTTGGAAATAAATTTGATTAAGGTGTCAGGGTCTCCACTGGAAAAAAAAATAAGTAACATGCAAGAAAAGGTATGCAGAGAAATGGAGATTTTAAAAATAAAATGCTTTAAATTTTAAACATTATAGCAGAAATGACAAATGCCTTCAGTGGAGTAATAGACTGGACATGGCAAAAAAATAGCTAGTGATACTAACAACAGGTCAGTAGAAACTTCCTGTACTGAAGTACAAAGGGAAAAGAGCAGAACAAAGTATCTAACATCTGTGGAACAATTACAACAGGTGTAATATGTCATGGAATATTAGAAGAAAAGGAAACAGAGTAGGAGAAATACTTGAAGGAACAGTAGCTGAAACTTTGCAATATTAATGACAGTAAACTACAGATTCAGGAAGCTTAGAAAAACCAAGCAGAGTAAGTACCAAATACATGTGTGTGCCTGTCATACTTAAAATTATAGAGAACAAAAGACAAGGAAAACCTTCGAAAGAATCCAAAGGAAAATAAACAGCATACCAAAAGGAGAGGAAGAACTACAGCAGACCTCATCATAAACCACACAAGCAAGAAGACAATGAAGTGAGATATTTAAAATATTGAAAAAAAGTCACTCACCTAGAATGTTATATCAAGCAAAAATTATCTTTTAAAGGTAAAACAAATATTTTTCTCAGGAAGAACTCATTACCAGCAGATCTGTCCTGCAAGAAATGTTAAAGGAAGTTCAGAGAGAAGGAAAATGATACAGGTGAGAAACACTGATCTATGAGAACAAAAGAAAACATTAGTAAAGAATTAAATGAAGACAAACTAAAAATTTTGTTTTTCTTTTTCTTCTTTGATGTAATAAGTAAACATTCAAAGTACTCATAATAATCTCCTGTATGAGTACAGCATATGAATAAGTGAAAGAAATGGCAGCAATTTTATAAAGGATGGAAGGAAGGAATCAGGAATACCTTGTTATAAAGTTGCTGTACTCCTTGTGAAGCAAAATACTGTTCTTTGACAATACACGTACAGCCATATAGTTCATATAGTTTGAAAAAATACACTTAAGGGGATACAGTTCATAGGTACAGTGCTAGCCTAGCATGAGCAAGACCTTGAGTTTATTCCCTAGCACTAAAACACATACACAGAACAAAAAAATATAAATTGTTAATGTATATTTCAAGTTCTAGGACAATTGCTAGTTTTAAAAAATGTTGAGTGAAAATGGACTCATACAATATCAAAGTCACAGAAAGCAGAAAGAAGCAGTTAAAGAAACAACATGAAATGGTGAGGAAACAGCTACATAGTTATATTACTCCAACTACATTAATAATAATTTTAAATGTGAATGGATTAAATGTACAAAAGCCTGCCTTTGTCAGAGTAGATCAAAACATAGCCAAATTATATGCTGATTATAAGAAATCCTCATAAAAATATGTATAGGTAAAAAGAATGGAGAAGGGAATATGGCACAGTAAGGAACCACTAATAGCTTCAAAGTCACAGCAAGATTTTACTCCAAAGTGCCAGGGAACAGGTCTGTGCTGAAGAGAAACGTGTATGCATACTCACCAAAAGCACACAGAAGAATGCCCATTGCAGTTCTTCCTGATCAGCCCCAAACAAATGCCTGTCAGCAGTAGAGGGTGTGAAGACACTGTGGCTTATACTTGCAAATGAAAACATAGCCCTAACAAGGCACTGCATAGATACTCAAGTCATGCTAGAGAATGAAACCACACACAAAAGAACGATACAGTGTGGTCCAGGGGCTGGCAGAACTAACCTGAGGTGCCACAAGGTCAGGAAAGAGGCAAATTGGGCAGGACTCAGCGGGCTTCTGAGAGACGGTCACACTGGCTTTCTCTGTCTAGGCAGGAGCTCTATAAGGGACGCATTCATGGCAAACTGCTGAAGGTCTGCGCGAATTCTGCATACCTATCACACGTCATACAGTTTAAAAAGAACACAGTTTGGAATAGGGGAGGGCATTTGGCTGGGAGACGATAACTGACATGCTCCCCCCATAAACTGTGAGCCCCACACCCTACCCCAGCCCCGCCCACCGATCGCCTTAAGGCGCGGGGTTCCTGGACGGAAAGGGCCACTTCCTTGGAGACACCTATTCTGAGTTGCGGACGGATGGTTTGGCCACAGCGCCGAGGTCCCCGGGCTCCCGGCCCGGGCAGGCGGCGAGGCCACGTTGGGCGGAGCTAGCCCTCAGCAACAAGCCGGCCGGGGTCCCGTGAGCAGGCGAAGCAGCCACGCGGGGCGCCCCCTCTCCGGAGCCCCCTGCGTTTCCGGGGCTCGGTGTTCCCAGTCGCGGCGAAACAAAGCTCCTTGTCCTCATTCCTGAGAAGACTGCCCCGCCAGAACTCAGGCCCGGGGAGCTGGACGCTCTCGCCATACAAATTAGACCCGGCGGCGCGCCCGAGTTCTGCTTTGAAGCTCCTGCGCTCAGCCCAAGTTTCACTCCAGCCGGGGAAACCCGCGGGTGGCGAGAGAGGGGCGCTTTGCAAGGCCCCGGCTGGAAGCAGCTTCAGATATTTAGGGTGTGATGAGAAGAGAGAGGCGTGGCATGACCTAGCTTTTCAATTAGCGTGTTTGGGGGACAGGTTGTAAATACTCGTACACATTTCAAAAGTCAAGATGATTAAATTGAAAAGCTCGCTTTGAACTTGCTCCGCCATTCCTTCTGCAGTACTCTGTCCTTGTGCGCCCCCTACGGGCATGGATATACGTGTGCCTCGGGTGTCTTACATGTTCACATCAATGCAAAAGAACAGGAAATAGAGTACAGGAGTACATTGTACTTGTTTTCACACAAAAGCGAACGTGTGCTACATGTTGTTCTGCACCTTACCCCTTCACTTTTTTTGGGGGGGGGCGGAGAAAAAGGGTAACAACACAGCCTGGAAATCTTGGCCTGCCAGGGCTTAGAGGGATCTCCATTCCTCCATCCTGTGGAGAGTTGGTAGTGCTCCTCTGTGTACCAGTGGTCGTAATCAAAACTCTGTGGGTAGGAACTTGGATTGTGTGTCTGCCATTTTGTTTTTCTTCAGGTGTGTATGTACAGAAAGCCCCCATGATCCTCCCACTCCATCATGACCATGTACTCAGCTTCATCTACCTGGACAATTGTTGCAGATCTTGTGGTCCTGATTTCCTGGCTCTCCTACCCTCTGCACCTGTGGAAGACTCCAGTTAAGGTAGGATAACATATGTCCTGATTTACTGACTGAGGCAGCCCCTTGGATTGGGCCCAGTGTAAACCTTTGGTTCTCAAGTACTAAACCATACAATGCTTTGAGGAATTCCTCCAGTCCTAGTAAATTCCTAGTAGCAGTGTGATTCTTTGGCTATCCTTGGGCAATGAGGCCCATAAAACAAGATGAGGACCCTGACCCTATGTATTGACTGTTTGGGACTCCAGAGATGGTAGTCTGATGTGAGATGTCTACAAGATGCAGAGACTCAGACCAAGTGTGAAGACAGACATGTTGGAGGGGCACAGGAGATGCCCACACCTGCAGGCTGTCTGGCCTTCAACCTCTCTGGCTGATATGTGAGGCCCCTGTTTGAGGCCCATGTGTGATGCCTTTGTATTACTCTGTGTGAGAAATTAATATCCTCAGCCAGTAAGTAGGTTGTATGTTCCAGATGCATGTATAAGACTCAAGTATGAAGTCTATTTCCTAATGTACATGTGGCATTCTGGTCTTAAGTCCATGATGGAAGCTGCCTGACACTTAATTCATTACATCAACATCTGGTACACATTTATCAAATGCTATGGTAAGTTGCGCTATTAGTCCTAAGTAGTTAGTAGGGCAAAGCCTCCCTGCCCTACTGATGTGGTCTTACTAATGGAATTCTAGCAGTAGCAGAATCTTAAGGACCATCCAGTATTTGCATTAGTGCTCTTTTGCACCTTCCAGGAGAATAGTACATTCAGGAAGGGCTGATACTTCAGTCTTGCTTCTGGAATGAAGATGTTATGAACATAGCTCCAACTGGGCTGAGAGAGACATTATTATGAGTAATAGTAAACCGAGGTTGCTCTATGTTATTAGGTTTGGGTTCACTTGTTACTGTAGTATAACAGTTCAAGCTAACTGGTGTAGGTACTATCTCTATACCAGGCAGTGTGCTATGCATAGGATATACAGCAGTGACCTGACAGACATAGCATTTACCCTCATGGAGGTCAAAGGAATAAATATTACCCTGATATGAAAGATGAGGGAGAAAATAGTTTAGGGCAACAAAGATTAGGCAGGGATTCTGTTTTTCTTTTTGTTGCACTAAAGATTGATTGCAGGGCCTTCACACTGAGCAACCTGCCCAGACCTTTTTATTTTTTGAGACAAAGTCTTGCTAAGTTGCCCAGCCAGGCTGGGCTCAAACTTGTTATCCTCCTTTCTCAGCCTCCCAGAGTTGGTGTTATGGGCTGGCACTACCATATGTGGCTAGGAGTTCTGTTTTCAATCTGCTAAGACTGGCATGACCATAGGATGTACAAATGGAATGTCAAGCATATGGTTGGATATAAGAATCTATAGCTCATAAGGTTTAGAGTGAAAATTTGGACCATTTGAAATATATGTGGTCAGTTGGGAGTCAGGCAGTGAGGAAAGGAAGTAGTTTACACAGCCTGAAAACAAGCTTTTTGGAAATCCACTAAAGTCCTGGCAGGGTGCAGGGGGAGTTGCAGAAGTCTTGCCATAAAACATAGAAGGAGGATTTAGACTATTTGTTTTTTTCAGTTAATGAAAGACAGTGGTCACTGATAACTGGAGAGATGAGGACACTCAGACTGTAGATCTTTGAAATCATATCCTACTCTCCTTAGAGTACTGTTTCCAAAATTGGGTCTGCATATCACCAGTGGTATATAAGCTGATTTTAGAGAATATTAAAAAATAAGTGTTATTTTATAATTGTGTTTCCTTTTCTCAATTACCTCATGCTTATGGCTTTCCAGCATTTTCAGTGATAATATATGCACAAAAATTTAAACAAAGATAGTGATTTGATTTAAAGAAAAGTTTCAATAATGTATATTATAGGCGTACAAATTTGCCACAAAGATGGGATACAAATTTGCCACAAAGAAGGGGTGACTCAAGTTTGAGAAACCCTGCTAAATGTAATCTTTACTTGCTTAGCATGTGCAAGGCCCAGGGTTCCATCCTCAGCCCTAAAAATAAATAAATAAATAAATAAATAAATAAATAAAGATAAATCCTAGCACAGTAGTTGTATACAACAGACGAGAAAGGGAGGTGCAGTGAAGTTAAGCCATCTTGCCAAGGCTCTAGCTGGTCAACAGTGCTGCTGGGATTCAAAGCTAAGCCTACGATGATGGTCTAGACATGCTGAGGCCAGCTGGGAAGGATTTGCCAATTGAGTCAGCAGTAGGATGTGCTAGAGAACTCCGGGCTCCCCCTAGTGACCAGTATCACTAAGCCCAAATGGCTGCCACCTGGAGGGGTTGCCCTACTCCTTAGGATGTCTTTTCTCATCCAACAGCTCATTTTTCAGCAAAGTCAATAAGTACTTTGAGAGCTTTTTGGAAATGGCTGTGGCCTGGATGATTTTAATAATGAACAAAGGGCCAAAGTGTAAGTGAGCCATCTGAGGGGACTTAAAAATCAGACCTCCAAGGAGGAAAATATTTGGTAGGAATTTGGGAGGGGATAGGAGAAAGTAGTATTGGGGATGTAGGAACGTTAAGCTGCATCCCTATTACCTCTTTTTTCATTTTTTTTTATTTTGAGGCAGTTGTTGAGGTTAACTTCAAACTCGGGATATTCCTACCTTAGCTGGGGTTACAGGACTGCACCACCACGGCCAGCTTGGTAGGAATTTTGACAGCTTGGAAAAGGCTAGAATCAGAATAAAGAGATTTATGAAAATGAAACCATGGCCAAAATGTTTGAATTAGAGTTTTTATGTCAATATGCTGAATGAAAAATTATTCATAAGATCTAGCCAAGGTTTTATGAAAGCCAAATTGACTCCAAGCTTTTGAAATATTTTAAGTTCAGTTGCAAATCATTGCAATAAACAAATATCACAATATAAAGAGAGTAATCTGAATTTTTTGTTTCTTAATCATATAAATATAATGTTTACTTTAACCTATAAGTCTATTTAGTATGTAATAGCATTGTACCTAGAAGAATTCAATATGACTTTATCTCATTTTAAAATATAATTAACATGTAAGAATTGCACATATTTCTGCATTTACAGGGTAGTTCCTCCCCTCCCTGTATGCACCTACCCATGCTCCAACCAAGAGGAGTCTTACCTTTTTCCTACTTCACCCCTTGGATCTGGACTGATCTGAATGACCTGCCTCAACCACAGAATCATGCTAGAAGTAACATTCTGGGACCAGATGTATAAGACCATGAGAATCAAGGCCTCAATGACCTTCTCTGTGAGCACAAAGGAGAAAAACAGCAAGCTGTGCTCCTTTGGTAACATGCAGGCATGCTGCCACGTTGCAAATTTCAGGGAACAATCAACACAGCTGATCCAGTTGCTTACCTGTGCAAATACTATAGATAACACAAGGCAAATGAATCTTGTGCTGTCCTAATTGCTTGCTCCCATGTCTAAGTACATGGAAGCCAGGTGAGCCAAACACTCAGGGGGTCTTTATCCATTAGTCACAAGAAACTGCTTGCACCCTCTCTCAAAACTATCTCTGCCTCTTTGTCTTTCATCCCCATTCACTCCCCAGCCAGGGATAAACTGGTTCCTACAATCAGATCACTAAGAAACTTTGAAGATTCCACTCCCATCTCTGGACAGGTGCATTTTATTTTTGCTTGGAAGGCTCCCTCTTTGAGACTAGCTGTCATGCTGTGAGAGGCTGAAGCCGCATGGAGAAGCCATGGAGCCCGCTGAGGTTCCAGGTGACAGCTGGCATTAACGTCCAGCTCTGAAGCTGAGCTGTCTCAGATGTTGAGCCCAGCTGGCTCTTGAGTCGGTTTACACCCCGAGCCAACAACCATATAGGAAACCCAAGGAAAAGCGACTGAAACCAGTGAATCCATAGGTCTATTAGATAATAATGAGTTATTGTCATGGGCCACTGCATTTTAGGAGCAGATTTAAAAGCAGTGATAGATATCTTCTGCTTAGAAGGAGATAACCTCACTTTCTCTAGATCTAATGGTAAACCCCCATTTCACTGGCCAAGAATTGATGTCCATGAACTAAAGAAGTATAGTCTTCTTTCAAAGAGAAGCAGCAAGTGTTCTGGAATTATAGTAAGAGAATAAAGTGACTGGACAGTGTAAACACAATGCTAAGTGATATATGTAATAAAAATCTTTTTACAATAACAAAACTAAAATATCTGGAAACAACATTTACTTCTTGGATACTTTTAGTTCTTGGTACAATCCCCCAGGGAGGCCGTGAGAGGTTTTATAATGAGCTCATTGGCAGACATGGTGTATTGGGAAATTTCCAGAAAAATTCCAGATAGGCATACTGCTTTTGCCAGAGAAGGGGAAATGTTCTTCTAAACTGTTAAAACTCTACTGTGCATGTGCCGTGGTTAGGATAAAACAGTGGGAACAGTTAGTGCGGTTGGATTATAAATTAAGACATTATAAATAAATAAATAAATAAAATCAGCTGCAAGTGAGAGAAGTGTCTCAGTTCTCCTAAGAACAGCTGACAGGGGGCAACCCTGCCAAGCCTTGCTGCTCTCACTGCCCAGCCCTGAGCTCTGGGCAGATGACCTCCCAGGACAGTCAGGCACCCTCAGAACCATGTTCTTGATATAGATTTGGTTGTCTCTCTCTGACCATTCTTTCCTCTAAAAATACATTCTTTAATAAACCATTGCATTCATCAATGATGTTGGCTACTGTAATGGATTCTTAGCCTTTGGGTAACAGAGTGTGACTAAGGCTACGAATTTTCTCTCTAGGGGAAACCTCCACTGGACACAGTACACACAAATTGTTACACACCACTAGTTTTGACACTGAATTTTGTCCCTATACCTCAAACTGAGAAAAACCTATAATTTATAGGTGTGCTGAACAAGGGGAGAGGATAAATGGGTAAGACAAGGGTAAAAGAAGGGATTTTTAGGATGGAGAAGACTCAGCACGCCTTCGTAGTGATGGGTAATAAGTGGATGGGGATGAAGTGGAGAGAAAGCAGGTAATGATGGAAGGAGGCTTGTGAGACATTGAGACTCTCATTGAGAGTGGGTAGGGTCTTGGATGCTAGGGGAGCCCCAGAGAAGGGAAAGTGTGTCTCTTCCTTTTAGTTAAAGGGAAGAAGAAAAAGACGATCAGCTGGGGCCTGTGCAGCCCAGGCACAGTCAGCCTCAAGCATATACATGCTCTATGGGCAAGGACACATAAGGGATGGTATTACAGCAAGGGGCACCCCCATCCCACAGATGTTCACTGATCATCCACCGTGTGGGAAGCACTTCTTTAGGAGCTGATTCTGGCTCATATGGCATTTAACAGGAAGTAGAATTACATTAATAATCTGGACACTTTCAGACATTTCTTGGTGCATGGAGAACTGTATCAGGTGGATGGAAAAGAGGACAAGAAGAAACACTTCCAAGCAGTAGTCCAGAAAGCCCTTCCCGAGGAGTCGTTTTGCACACTGAGGCCTGGGTGAAGTGAGGGAGCCAGCAGGAGAGCATGGAATGCAGAGTGAGGAAACAGCAGAGTGAGGCCCTGAAGAGCCGTGGGCTTGGCATCTCACTCCCCGCAAAAGGCTCGCTGCCTGCCACAACACAGAACAGATGCTGACAGCCACCACTGAGTGAATAAGTACGGAAAGGAGCCATGTGCTCTTTGCCTTCCTGGACCCGAGCCCTGGATGTGGCTTGATTCTCACTTAGCCCATTCACTCCCTCATTCATCTTGCACCAGCTGCATTTGTCTCCTTACTGTTCCTGGAGTTTTCTGGGCGTACTCCTGCCCCCAAGCCTATGTTCAGTATGCCCTTCCTCTGAGGTACACTTCCCCAGGTGTTGTCTTCCCACAGGTGTACCCATCTTTGTGGGTGTTCCTCCTCAGGTATATGCTTCCCCAGGGGACACTTGTCTCCCTCGCCTTTTTTAGGACTCTGCTTAGCTACCACTGCATTTTTTACTTTCTTCATTGCTTTTTAAAAAACACTATCTCCCTCATCTATCCTATTTTAATTTTCTCCACCTATGATCCATATTTATTTGCTCATTGTCCATATCCAAAAATGTAAGTTCCAGGTGTGTTTTAAGTATTTGGGATTGAACCAGGACCTTTGTATGAAATAAATGCTCTGTCCCCTTTCCACACACTTTATTTTTTGAGACAGTCTTGCTAAATTGCCCAGGTTAGGGTCTAACTTGTGACCCACCTGCCTCAGCCTCCTACTGGCATGTTTTAAAAACTATGTTCTTTTTGGTATATCCTGGCATATACCTGGCATATCACAGGTACAAAGTATGCCTTATCAAGAGTGCATGGATATGAGTACAAGCATCCCCTTGATGAACTTCTGTAGCACAGAGACCTCCTCTCTTTCACAGTGAGTACTTATTTCAATCTTTCTTGAACTTGGTAGCCCATATGTCACAGCCTGAAGACAACAATAATGGAAGTTTCTCCCTAGTGCATGTATTAGTGAGAATTCCCTGGACAAACTACAAAGCTCTGTGCACATAAACAAGTATTTCATTGGAGGGCAACTTCATTGGGATTTATACAATCTGACCGGTAATGACATTCACAAATCCACAGTGCCCAGGCTATGGTGAATCTAAAAATTCTGGAAATCAGGAGCACTCTCACCCGCAGCACAGGAAGTCAGGTGCTATAATCAAACTTCCTTTTATTCATCCTGTTATGGTTTCTATCTGGATGTCCCCCAAAACCTTATGGAATCATGGAGGGCAGGCATTTTGAAGACAACTATATCTAGAGTTTGTGATTGGTTCATTGTCTAGTCCTGGGATTGGGAGTGTGACTGCTACACCCACCCAAGTGTGGGTAGCCTGCATACAATACAAGGGCAGAAAAGAGGCCCTTCCTTTTGCTCTTGTTGCTTTTGCTGTCTTCCATCGCCATGAACAGTTACCCCTCTGCTATGCCACCTTGCCTTGGAGCCAGCTGATTATAGGCTGAACCTCTACAAACTGTGAGCTAAATAAACCTTTCTCCCTTTAACTTTGGGTGTCAGATATGTTGTCTCAGCAATGAGAGAAAAGTAACTAAGACACATCCCCTTGAGTCCTGTCTACTACAGATGGTGTGCTAGTGTTATAGGTATCAGATAAGTCAGTAGACATTCATTTCTGGAGCCTACAATGGAGAAGAAATCATAAAACCAATTAGCTCATGAATACAATTCATTTGGAGACATGGTCCTGCATGTATCTCCTTGTAATTCCTTTTGTTCTCCAATGAGAACAAAGCTTCCTTTGCCCCCAAGAAGAGTAGAACTCAGCAATGTTGTCTTTGCAATCAAATATTTTATATTTTACTTATGGATTAATGTTGTAATTTTTTAGTTAATTCCTTAAAATTATTATATACTTTTCTCATTTCTTTGCCATTTTGAGTTTTTGGAAGGTATCTAGTATGGCTTGGGTGCCTGTGCCCTAAGGTCTATGTGTGAAAGGCTTGGTTCCCAGGATGGTACTATTAGGAGGTACCATGGGCCTTTACAAGGAAGGGCCTTGTGGGAGGTTCTTAGGTCATAAGGGGGTATGCTCTTGAAGGAGACTATAGGACCCTGGTCCCTCAGAGTCTGCTTTTTGATTCTGTAAGTAATTTGCTGTGCCATGCATTCCAGCCATGATGTGCCACTTTTGTAGGGGCCCAAAGAAATGGGGATGCCTGATCTTGGACTAAAACCTCTAGAACTCTGAACTACATAAACCTTTTCTATTTATAGTTAGTTCTCTCTGATATTTCATTATGGTGACATAAAGATGACTAATATACTGGCTCTAACTTTATATTCCAAATCTTCCATTAAATTTCATTTTTCAATTGCCTAATGAAATTCCTAGAATCTTTCTCTAATTATTTGAGAAAGTAGTTAAATACAATGTTGCAAGTCTAAATTAGAATTGAAAGCTTCAATCTCAACTTCTGATAAATTCTGTCTTATTAACAGTGTTCCCTCTAAACTCTGAGCACTGAGAATAGTGCGTATATAACTAATTTTGTAACAGGAGTATAACAGTCTTGGGTGAAATTAATTCCTAATCTGAGATAGATGTTCAAAAGAAATCTGCCACTTCCTTTCATATCAGGAAGCGAAGAACTTTACTACAGGACATAACTACATTCAGAAGCCTCATTGGAGCGGCTCCTCTGGCCAAAGATGGGACCACTGAATGATAAGAAATAAAGAAAATTAACCATAATGAATTGAAGACATATATAAAATTTCTTGAGTTTCTAATAGTGTTAGTTAGCTTTGTGTTCCTACAGTGAAATATCTGAGGCAATTAACATATAAAGAGAAAAGATTTATTTAACTCACAATTTGAAGGTTTATGGTCTAAAATTGGAGAGGTAAGGGGCATTGGTTTGGTCTCTACTGAGGAATGCAGTTTGTAGCAGGAATGTGTGTCTAAGTGAACTGTCATGTCTTGAGCCAAAGGTGTATGTGTGTGTGAGGGAAAGACAGAGACAGAGACAGACAGAGAGGGCCAGGCAGGCAGACAGAGACAGATTGCAGAGATGTCCCCAATGATGTAAAGACTCCCAGTAGGTTCTCCCTATTAAAGGTACACAGAACCTCCCAATATCACAACTGTGGAGACTAATATGTGAACCATTGTGAAACACGACCAGTATTCCAGCTGTAGCAATAAGAGTGTTAAAATGGCACCTATCACCTTTGTGATATGCTATTGAAAACTGGATCATGGATCTAGGCAACCAGCACCAGTGGCCACTAACTTCAAGATGAAAGACAATCAGTTATGTGCTCTTCATGAAAGTAATATTTTCATCATCACCTAAGAAATGCACACACACACCCTGAATCTGCCTGTGCGTCTAGCTCTAGCTACCAATTCACAGAAGCATAGAAGGAGACATAACTAAATGACAACAAAGTGATGTAGAAAGCTCTACAGGGAAATCCACTTTGCTTCCTAAGCAAATAATTTTCAAAGTGATGAGATGTGTAAGGCATATGCATGTGTATGTATGAGAAAGGCAGAGAAGGTTAAAAATGACTTCACAGTTATATAGATATAACAGTTGTATCAATAGACATGTAGACATGATTTGGGCCTACAAAGCATATTATATGTAATAGTTGGGGGGATTTGGCACATACGAGGTTTGAAGATATTTAAGAATCATTATTAATATTCAAGTGTGATGATATAATGATAGTGTGTTTTTTTTTTTTTAGTCCTGGGGATTGAACCTAGGGTCTTCCCACCGAGCTACATCCCCACCCATTTTATTTTTTATTTTGAGACAGGATTTTGCTAAGTCACTGAGTTACCCAGGCTAGGGTTCAACCTGTGATCCTCTTGCCTTAGCTTCTCAGAAAGCTGAGACACGTACCGACACACCTGTAAATGGTTGTTTCTTGAAAATGATTTTATCCTTCCGAGACACTTGCCAAATTATTACAGATGGAACAGCATGATGTCTAGGTTGTGCTTGAAGGTAATCTAATGCAAATGAATTCCATAGCTTGAGATAAATTTTGATAGTGGCATCAAAGATGTCAGGGAACTTTGATTTGAAAATGGTGAGCTCTGGACAGTTGTGCTACATGACTAAAAAATATCCTTGTTGTGCTAACAAAAACACATATAAAAACACATAGGTGTTTTGATAAAATTGTTTTATGTGAAAAGAAATGAGTTAGATTCTGCATCTGTTGACTTCTAAGGACATCTGTGATGGTTTAAAAGTGAGAAGAGTTATTGCAATACAGTAACACAATTCCGGTTTTATAAAATGAGCAGTAGTAACATCAGCTGTCTCTAGGAGGTCCAAAGTGGGTGGGTAGGTTATTAACTTTTTCTCTATCTTTGGATTGTGTCACATTTTATACTGAGCACATATTAATTCTTAACACTTAGCCTTTCCTATTACTGTGGTGAATACCTGATAAGAGTATAAGACCTTTATAAGAGAAAAGGTTGAATATTCTGAACTCACAGTTTTGGAAGTTTCAGTCCATCATCAGTTGTCCCTGTTGCAGCAAATGATGGCAGAGCAAAACCATTCACCACAGTGGAGCAGTGTTCCTTTTTCCCCCACAGCCTCGCCAACATTTGTTATCAGTTGATTCTTGATGGCAGCTATTCTTTCCAGAGTGAGATGAAATCTCAGTATTGTTTTAATTTGCATTTCTCAAATGATGAGTGATGGTAAACATTTCTTCATGTATTTATGTGCCATTTGTATATCTTCATCTGAGAACTGTGTGTTCATCTCAGATGCCCATTTTTGGAAAGGATCTTTGAATTTGTGGGGCTTGATGTTTTTCAATTCTTTATATGTTCTGGATATAAGTCCTTTGTCTGAGGGGTTGCTGGCTAAAATTCTTTCCCATTCTGTGGGTTTTCTTTTCACTCTGTTGGTGATTTCTTTTGAAGTGCAGAGACTTTTCAATAATATGAGATCTCAGTTATTGATTCTTTAAAGTGTTTCCCGTGCAGTTTGAGTTTTGTTCATGAATTCTCTGCCTACCTCTATGTCTCCAAGACTTCTACTTACCTTATCTTCCAGTAGATTTAGTGTTTCTGTTTTAATGTTGAGGTCTTTGATCCACTTAGACTTTAGTTTTGTGCATGGTGATATGCATGGATCTAGTTTCAGTCTTCTGCATGTGGAGAGCCAATTTTTCCAACACCATTTATTAAAGAGGCTATCCTTCCTCCAGTGAACATGTTTAGCCCCTTTGTCAAATATCAGGTGGCTGAGTGTCTTTGTATTTAGACTTGCATCTTCCAATCTGTTCCATTGGTCCTCAAGTCTATTTCTTTGCCAGTACCATGCTGATTTTATCACTGTGGCTTTGTAGTACAGTTTCAAGTCAGGAATTGAGATGCCTCCTGCCTTGCCTTTATTGCCCAGAATTGCCTTTGCTATTCTTGGTTTCTTCTGTTTCCAAATAAATTTTAGGAGTGTTTTTTCTAGATTTGTGAGGTATGTCAATGGTATTTTGATTGGGATTGCGTTAAATCTGTATAACAGTTTTGGGAATATGGCCATTTTCATGATGTTGGTTCTTCCTAGCCAAGAGCAAGGAATACCCTTTCATTTTCTAATATCTTCTTCAATCTCCTTTTTTAGCATAGTGTAGTTTTCAGCATATAGGTCTTTTACATTCTTAGTAGACTGGTGCAACCACTATGGAAATAATCAGTATGGAGAATTCTCAGAAGACTAGGATTGGAAGTTCCATTCAACCCAGCTATCCCTTTCCTGGGTATTTTCCCAGAAAAACTGAAAAGGTCATATCACAGTGATATATGTGCATCCATGTTTATTGCAGCACAATTTGTAATAGCTAAGTCTTGGAAACAACCAAGATGCCCATCAACTGCAGAGTGGATGAAAAAGATGTGGTATTTTTATACAATGAAATATTACTCAGCTATGAAAAAGGATGATCTTGAGGCTTTCATAGGGAAATGGAGACAACTTGACACTATACTCATTAGTGAAATAAATAAGAATCGTATTTATAAATATCACATTGTGTCTCTAGTGTAAAAAGTAATAAGAAATGTAGGAGTAATGAAACCCAAAATGTGTAATTGCTACTGTATAAAAAGAAAGGAAAAGAAAGTGCTCTAAAGGATATAACTGCATGTATGTTTAAGTGTGTAAGATGAATGACCATATTACTATTTTTGTTAGATAGTGGAACAGAACTGTTAACATACTCACTGTTTGAATGTCTACTTTGTATGTTTTAATTTTGTAACTTGAACAACTATTTCCAAGATGACAGAATGTAATTTATCAAGTAGTACTTTCTTAGTGTTTTTTGTTATTTTCTTTTTTTTCCTCAGAATTCTATATTGTTGCAAACTTTTTTGTTTTGTTTTGTTTTCTCTTTAAGTAAAATTAAAATAAACATTCACCACATAACTGAAAAGCTGAGGAGAGGAAAAATAACAAGCTGTGCTTCTACAATACCCTTCAAGGGTACACTTCCTAGAACCTGAAGACCTCCTCTTAAAGATTGTATCACCTCCCTAAAGCACCAAACTAGGGACTATGCCTTTAAGACATGGGACTTTTGGGAGCATTGCAAATCCATACAGCAAATCCATAGCATACAGCTTAAGAACATTTTCATTATCAAAGAAGTTTCCTGGCATTGTTTTCCTATAACCATTGTGGACCTTTCTTACTATATTGTGGACCTTTCATCTGATCTCAGACATCCTATAAGTGGAAAAATACAGCATTTACTCTCTGAACTTAGCTTCTTACACTTAACGAGACATTCTTGCGTGTACTTTCTTTTTGTTGATAGATTATAATCAGCTGTATAAATACTTCACAGCTGTGGATTAGTTCTCCTCTTGGTGGGTACTTGTGTTCAGTTCTTGGTTATGATAAATTAGGCTGCTATGAACACTTTGCATGCTGTTGTTGGATATATGTCTTTTTTTATTTAAAGAGAAAAAACAAAAAAGAAAACAACCAAACTAAACAGAAAAAGGGTAGCAACAATATAGAATTCCAAAGGCAAAAAATAAAAGAACCACAAGAACAACAACAAAACAAAAACAAAAACACTAAGCAATCACCACTTGATAAGTTACATACTGTCATCATTGGAAATAGTTGTTCAAGTTACAAAATTAAAGCACACAAAGTAGACATTCAAACAGTGAGATTATTAACAGTTCTGCTCAACAATCTAACAAAAACAGTAATGTGGTCATCTATCTTACACACTTAAACATACATGCAGTTATATCCTTTAGAGCACTTTCTTTTCATATATATATATATATATATATATATATATATATTTTTTTTTTTTTAAGGGGGCTAAAATTAAATACAACAAAACAGAACAGAACAGGATTTATGAAAGCATAAATTTCAAAGCTATACAACCAGGGATATTCACTATCTGTCATATTGTCTCTTGTTTTCTTCCAAAGGGTTGTCCATATCTTTGCATATGGGGAGCTCATACTAAATACCATAGCCAATTTTTTCACAAGAT
>PVJX010028536.1:0-23784 GCA_004027295.1 Dolichotis patagonum | reverse complement strand
TTGAATGTCTACTTTACATGTTTTAACTTTGTAATTAGAACAACTATTTCAAAGAAGTCAGTATGTAATTAGTCAAGTAATAATTTCTTAGGTTTTATTGCTGTTGTACTCCTCCTTTTTTCCTTGAAATACTATATTGTCGCTACCCTTTATTCTGTTTTATTTTGTTTTGTTTTTTTCCTCTTTAAATAAAAAAAAAAAGAAATCCAAGTCTCAGCAAAAGATCACGAAAATCTCTGTGCTTTTGGTAAGTGTTTTCTGAAAACCACTAAGAATGCTCTCAAACCAAACTACCCAAGCTTCCAGGAGAAGCAGCAAGGCAAGTTCCAGGATACAGGCCAGTGTGACAGCCCCCAGAATCCCGGGCCAGCTACTCAGGAGAAGAATTGATAATGCACAGACACACTGTCATGGTGCAAGGACAAGGATGTCTGTCTCATTGGAGTCAGGACCAACTAACACGCATTAAACTTGGCCAGTGGATATTCAATCATACATCACCTCCTTTTATCTGCAGAAGTCCGTTAGCTGCAAAATTTGTAACTTGTATGACAAACCATTCAGTGCTTATGTTATCAAACACCAGCTTTCAGAATGTATTTTATTAAGGCATAGTCACTGGGGGCAGAATACAACCAAACTCACACCAAGACTGGAGAGAGCGCACGCAGCCTGATTTCTGCCCACCGGCTCAAACCCGGTTCTTAAAACGCTTGTGTCCTGCCACAGGGACCCCAGAAAACCAAGCCCATTTTTATTCAGGGCCACGGCTGCTGCTGTTTACTCTACGTGGGACATGTTTCAAGTAAGTGGTTGCATAATTATTCATAATTACCTTCTTATCTTACTGTACACATTATTTTTGAAGCCATCAGTAACTCTCTGTCATCTTCAGGAAACTGTGGTTTTAGTTCTTTAAATTTCATCAGCTGGAAGAAATGCCAAAGGCAGAAAAATGACAAAGTTAAATTTAAAACTGGGGTTTTTGTTGAAGCATCACACAGCCAAACCCTTTCTCAGAACTTGGATTTCCTGTGACATACTCTTGTTACCAAAAAGAAGCAATGTAACCTCCAGACAGAAAGCAGCTGTGGACTGGGAGAAGGAGTACAGAGGAGGGGAAAGCGAAGACACCTACACTGCTCCCTGGGAGGTATGGAGGGTCAGGTAGGATGATGGCAGACAGAGAGCAGGGTGTTTTGGGGATGGAATGGATAGAATTTGCCTAGGGTTAGATGTGAGGTTTGAGACAAAGGAGACAAGGATGGTATCAACGATTTTGATGATCTGAGTTAGAACATCTTGGGAGGAACATGTTTGTGACAGAAAATCCTGACTTTGGTTTTAGTCATGTTTCTCGCCTTTCCAGTGCTTACCAGACCACTGAGTGGAGGTGTCTGGTAGGGAGACAGGTGTAATATCTGGAAAAGTGAGGAAGGCTGGTCACCTCACTTGTGCAGCCCTGGGTAGTATGAGGTGTGACCAAAATATACAGCAAGTGGTTAAATACAAATTTGCAAACAATGCACTGCCATTAATGACCCCCTCATTTTGAACAGTTATCCCATCACTCCTGTGACTGTCCGAAGCAGTTCCAGAAGTCCTCTTTCATGCGTATCTTCACAAGGGGTGGCAAAGAAATACAGCGAACACGGCTGCCAATGGCTATCAGGAGGAAAGGGAGGCTCAGAAACACACGACAGTGTGTACTCACCCATCGTACTCACAGGGTCTGGCACCTGGCAACTTCTGGCTCTTTCTCAAAGTCAAAATGACCAGGCCAGGTTAGACGTCTGAGATCAATTGAGGACACTGAGGCACCCATGAGAGTACAACGGAAGATACTCATGAAGGAAAACTTCACAACTGCTTCAGAAAGTGGCAAGGATGGTAGGGTGTGAGGAGGAAAATGGCAAAGTGTCACTTACTGTAATTGGTGTAAAAATGTTTACACATTTTCACTATTTTTCACTTGTACTCCACATGTGTGTATAGAATCTGAAGACCATGCTCTGTGAGACGGCCATCTTTAGTCATGGAAGAGGACAGGGCATCAGGGGGAAAGTCCTTATTACTTCCTACTTCCTACTTCTTGCTTCCTACTACTTATTACTGCCATCTTCCACACACTTCAAAGTCAACGTTTCTGACTCATGATCAGACTGTAGCTTGAAAAGCTGCAGTGTTCCCCTTTGCAAAGGTCTTCAAAACACAGCCATAGCCTTGGCCCATTTGCCCCGGCTCTCAGTGAGCTTTTAAGATGCCAGTGAGCTCTAATCGCGTTGATTGCCTGACAGCTGTGAATACAAGATGCTGACTCCAGAGCTGCAATTCACCCTGCACCACCGTGCCTTTGCCACCAATGACGGCTGAGCGAGCCACCCGGAGCCTGCACGGGGCTCAGGAGCAGCCGTATTTCTGCTCCAAGAAGCAGCGCACTGCAATGAGATCAAACCTAAGCTTCCCCTGGAAGCCTGGGTGTTTGCTTCAAGTGCAGGAAACAGTACAGAGGCCTAGCTCAACTGGCACTTGGGCACATTATGTTTGAAAGGGATTTGGCTAGGCCTGCAACCCGTCTGAGCTAGTCAGCTCTTCTGTCTGACTTTAAGGGTGACCATAAGGACAAGACAAGGAATGGCTGCGTATTCCATGGTATTGTTTAGGCACTGGCATGCTGGTCCTAGCTTCACAGCTATGAATTTAGCTCCTTTCACTCCTGGTTTTAGCTCAGGAATTGTAATGACCTTGTAAAAAGGTCTTATGCTTTAACTTCCCAAATCCTCTCCTGGACAAATTATCAACTCTCTGTGGTAAATTACTTGAAGCCTGATAGTCTCAGTCTTAGCTAAATAATACTAGAATCCTCTGCAAAACTTAAAAATATCTTGAAGCCTGAGTTCCACCCCCAGAGAGTCTGACCTAATTGTCTTTGAGTGTGGCTTGGGTAAACTGGATTTTTAAAAGCTCCCCAGGTAACTCTAATAGGCAGCCACACCTGAGAACCGCAGTCTCTCTCCTTGTGCTTTCCAAACAGCTACTTTGAGGAAGGTCTCCGGGCTCTTTTTGTCCAGGTGACAGCACTTGATAGCAGAGGCCTTTTGGAGAAGGAAGGCTGCTGCCTGTCATCTCTATCCAGGAATGCCAGATCCGGGCAAAGGCGAGACTGCAGAGGAGCTATCCCGGAAAATCAGGATCCCCAAGACTGCACAGAGCCACTTTCCTGCAGAGCCAAAGGCCCCGGTGCAAATGTGCAGCAGAAACCCGAGGTGCGGCGAGGCGAGCACTCACTTCACTAAGGCGGTGTAAGCCCTCGCGGCCCTGCGAAGCGCTAACTCACCCCTAGGAGGGCAGCGGACACACTGAGCGTCCGCAGCCGCTGGGTGCTGTTTAGAAACACAGCGTTTGCAGACTTGTTCAGTAAGAAGCTGCATTTTCACAAGACGCGCGCGCTAAATCTGAGGAGCGCTGGGTTTAGGCCTCAGGTTAGTGCAGCGCGCCAACTTCTTTTTAAAAGGAGGCGCCCAGCGGGGTGGAGCACTCCCCGGCCAGCGCGGCGGCCCTGGGGTGCAGGCAGCTCCGCGCGCCGGGCCGGAGCCCGACGCACCCAACGGCCCCGCCCCCGTCCCAGCGGGCGCGCGTTGCCGGGCAGCGCGGGACGCGGCTGGAACCCGGCTGGAACCCGGCTGGCCTGGCCTCCACCTCGGCCACCGAAGGCCTCGCTGGACCCAGGCCCAGGCCTCGCCATGCTCCGGGGGAGACGCGGGAGCCGGGTGAGCGCCCTGGAGGGCGGCCGGGAGGAAGAGGCGCCCCCGACGCGGCTCCAGCCTCCCGCGGAGACCCAGGCGGCGGCCGAGCGGGTCCTGCTTCGCGGCATCTTCGAGATCGGGAGGGGCGGCTGCGACGTGGTGCTGGGCGAGCGCGTCCTGCGGTGGCGCCCGATTCGGCCCGAGCGCCCCGAGGGTGAGTGGGTCCCGGCCTCCGCCCCTCCCCAACCCGGCCCGCGCTCCCCCTCCCCCACCTCGGGCTCCTCCTGCGCCCCGAGACTCCGCCTCCTCCGCCCCGGGACCTGCGCACCCAGACGCTCCCGGAGCTCCTGGAGCAAAGTGTGCGCCCAAAGTAGGGGAACCGAGGCTCGCCCAGAGTCGCCCACTCCGCCCTCCAAGTCCAGGAAGTTTCTGCCCAACTTTGGAAGGCGCGCCTATGGCTACCCCGAGGTCCTAAGCCCAGCTCTCACTTTGCTGATTTCTGATCCTTGAACCCCAGCGTCACAGAGGCCCTAGATTTTTCCTCCAAATTTCACTTTCCGCTGGGCCCCAGTCCAGAAACTATCCTGACTCTAGAATGTTGCATGACAGTTGTCGTTATTTGAGTTTGCCTGTTACTGAAAATTTTTCTTAGGGAGTGCTATCTTGTTGCACATTACAATAGAAGTATTTCAAGTCAGTCTGGAGATAACTTAGTGGAAAACTTTGGAATGTGGTACAAGCCTGGCTTATTTAAACTAAATGCAAATTTACGATATTAAAACTCAAATGTCTTATTCTACCAGACTAGACACAGTGTGCTATTATTTATTGCAGGACAGAAAAATGTATCTGTTTTAAAGTTTTTTCCTCCAAAGACTAACAAGGTGAAACCACGTGGCAGGGACCCAGCCTCTGGTGGTGAATTAAGGATGCACCGCCTTGAATTTAATTGAAAAGATTTCAGGAGGATTTTCTAGAACCTTTGAAGTTAAAAGCTAGCTGTATGGACATGGAATTATTCTATTAGTCTTTAAGTCTGCTCGAGTTATGGGATATAGAAGTTCATAATAAACTTAAGCCCAGAAGAGCCAATGTAACTACAATGAAGCTGAAATATTGTAGAATTAAAATGAGGCATTGTATAATGAAAGGCCACAGGAATCAATGTTGCAGTGTTGTTACACACAATAAAAGCGAGTTGTAACAGGAAAAAAATGCAATTTTATATTGAGTGGTGAGTGAAGGACATTAACACTACTGGTAGTAGAAGTTTAAAACATCTTGACAGTCTCACAACTCTAAAGATTAGAAGTACTAAATTTTTCTTAATTTTTCCTTTGTTTTTCTTTTCCTTCATGTGAGTGTAGCATTTTTTCTTTGTAATGAAATCCTGGTATTTGAATGGTGTTGGGCCTCTAAAATTGGAGCCACAGAAACCTGGCAGCTGAGGAAGTGGTTCTATTTGTAGAAGAAATTAAGAAGTGTATTCACTTAGGAGAGAGCAGGAGGTACAAAGATGTGCTATAGAAGAAATCCTGCTTGATGTTGCATTAGCTTAGATGCAAGTGGCAAAAGACAAATGAAATGAGGCCAGAGAATGGAACTGTAATGTAACTATGTCAAAGTCACAGTAGTCAGGAGGGCAGAGTGTGATAGTTAAGCCACACAAGGCTTGAATGTTCACTGATGAAATAAAAGACCATTGACCTTTATCTAGCTTTCGATCTTGAGTAATAAGATACTCGTGTATTTGATGGGGGGATCATGGTCAAAATTTCAGCTAAGGGATGGTCTCCTTGACCAGGTGAATGAGTACAATCAGGTTCAAGGGTGGCGTGGAAGAACATGTGTGCCACCCTTCGCTGTAGGACGGGGCTATTGTATGAAGCCTCCAAGGCAAGATGGGAGACTCAAGACTCCCCAAACCCCAGTATTTACTTTGTTTTTTTTAATGAAGAAATATTTTTAGCTTACTATGTTATATCTGGTCAATGAAGATGTCAATCTGACTAGCACTTGTTAACAAACATTTTAGTACTTAGTGCTAAGATCCTTTGCTGGATGACCTCAATATATATATAAAATGATGATCTGAGCTTTGCCTTCAAGGAAATGTTACGTTTGAGGACAGACGTAGCACTCCAAATGATATGTCGTCAGTCAGTCATTCATCAAACAGTAGCAACTGATACATATTTTGGGAAGTGAAACAAAGATCCTTAAGACATGGGCCATGCCTTTGAAGATTTGGGTATGTTCATAGGAGAGAGAGAGGTATCTACTCTTGATAGGAGTGTTGTCTCAGAGGAGCGATTTTCTATTTTAATTTTTGCTTGCAAAACTGTTTGAATTGTAAGAAAAAGGATAGAAAAGTTGAATTGTATTTTATGAGGGGTTATGATGTTGTCTTAGTTGACATCAAATTACCACAAACTTGGTGGATTAAAACCAAAATCTATTCTTTTCACCCTCCTGGAAGCCAGGAGGAGAAAACCAAGATGTCAGTAGGGGACTGCGGTGCAGCCCAGGGGCAGAGCACTTGCCTAGCATGTGTGAGGCCTGGGTTCTAAAGCCACAGCTCCTGTGAAGTCTGGGAGTGAACCTTCCTTGCCTGCTCAGCCTTGTGTCTCTTGCACCCTTTGGCTTGAGCCAGCCTAGCTCAGCGGTTGCGTCACATGGGGTTCCCTTCTGTGTCTGTGTGTCCTCTCCCCTTACAAAGACAGCACTCAGTGGATGTACGATCCACCCTAAATCCAGGGTGATCTCATTTTAAAAATCAGTAATTTAATTTCATTCACAAAGACTTTATTTCCTGTGATGGCCCTGTGTTGTGATTCTGGCTGGACTTGGATTTTTTTCGGGGGGAAATCATTCAGTCCATTAATGGTGTGATGGGAATGGAAGGGAAATTGTAAACTAAGGGAATAAAATAAAGGCAGAATACAGGAAGCCATTGTTTGGAAATAGTGACTGGTACCTTGGTGGCATCTGTCAGGACATAGCAGGAGGACAATATTTCACAGGCAAACAGAAGCCTGAAGACAAGGATGAGGAGTTCAGGTTTTATTTGGCAGAAAATACAAAACTTACATGGGTCTGGGGATTTAGCTCAGAGGTATAAGTGCCTGACTGGCAAGTGCAAAGTCATGAGTTCAATCCCTGTTACCAAATAAAATAAATTACAAAGTGTACATACCCCCTCTTTTCTTCTGTATTTACTTATAACTCTGTTGTGTGGTTCATACTCTTCATCTTTGTCTCAAGTTCCACCACTGGTGATGGTCTGTTAGGATCTCCAACTTCTGACCTAGAACTCTTCTATTTGCAGGAATTTCACCTTCATTCCACTTCACTTACCTCTGTTTGTCTTCTCTCTTCAAGGCCATCTCTTCTGCCTTGGGTGGGTCTTGATCTTACCTTTCTTAGGGTTCTTTCTCAATGAGATCTTTTACTGGCTGAGTGAGAAGTTCAGGATCCCCTTACCCCGGCCCTACTCCACCTGCCTAGATCCTCTAAGCTCCGCTCTGCAATTGCTCCAACCAGCCTTCCTCACCCCAATAAGCTCCAGAAAGTGGTTCCCTGTGGCTCCCCTCTTAGCTCACCTCTGACCTACTCAACACTGGAGACCTTGCTTTCTTCCTTTTCTCCGCTAACACTGCTTAGACAAAGATCACCAGCGGTTTTCTAACTGTCCAGTCGAATGAGAAATTTCAGCCTTAACCTTTATGGATTACTCTGTTTGTCTTTGACTCTGCTCTTTTCATTTTTGTCATGTCTTTGTGACATCAGAGCACCACGTTTTCCATTTTCCCATGGGACTTCATTCTGCCTGCTTGTCCGAGTTGATCTTCCCAAGGAGTCTTGTGTGTTGCCATTTATTCAGTGCTCTCTGTGAAATATCACCTTCTGTTCTCATCCACCTTTAGGAGTGTCACAGACTTGGAATGTCTACAAGAGAAGCAGCTTCTCTTGTTCTTTGGGATAAGTCTTAGCCTTGTATTCCGTATGATGACTCTGAAACTCACTAGTTGTTCAGAGCCAGTCATCAGTACATTTACCTTTTCTTTTTATGTGTCAGTAACTTGTGGTACAGTGATTAGGGTAGAAACTAGAATTTTTTGTAGCTTGTCTTGCATGGATCATGGATTTACATAAATAAATTGTAAATCTTTTGGCTTAATGTGTGAGGGACCATTTAGGAAGCTAGTGGAATGTGTGATCTGAGCTAGGATTCTGGAGATAACTCCAGCCTCAGTGTCCTTTACTCATGGCTTAATCAGCCACCAATTCTTTCTCCTGTTTGCTGAATATTTCTCAAATCTACCGTCTTTTTCAGTTCTACCAACCATTCCTCTGCTCAGTCCTTTATGATCTCTCATATGGCCTATTCCTTCACCACTTTTGAGCTGGTGCTCAAACATTACCTTCTTAGTAAGCCTTTCCCTAATCACCTGTTTATTTTTTTTAATTTTTTTAATTTTTTATTTTTTTGGTACTGGGGATCAAACTCACAACCTTGCACTTACCAGGCAAATGCTTAAGCCACTGAGCTATATCTCTGGCTCCTTAATCACCTGTTTAAATTCCCTTCTATATACTTTTTGGCTCCTTTCACTGCTTATATTCTTCAATGATATTCATTTTATATGCCAAATAATTTGTATGGCCTGTCTACCCAACTACTACCCACTTCTAGAGGGCAAGTATTTTCGTCTATTATTGATCTAGTAGCAAATAAATTCGTATTAGCATGAAGTATTTTTAAGAATGGTGGAAATAGTTCATATTACTGTCCATATTAACATGAAGTATTT
This sequence comes from Dolichotis patagonum, assembly GCA_004027295.1. Lineage (NCBI taxonomy): Eukaryota > Metazoa > Chordata > Mammalia > Rodentia > Caviidae > Dolichotis > Dolichotis patagonum. The sequence continues at coordinate 15,224 of PVJX010028536.1, read as the reverse complement.
TTAAGAAGCAGTACGGTAGCCCTCTCCCCAAGCTGAGTTTTCACTTTCTGTGACTCCTATTACCCATGAAATAATTAAATGGAAAGTTCTAGAAGTAAACAATTCATAAGGACATTTTGTACCATTTTGAGTGGTGTGAAATCTTATACCAACCTGTTCCATCTCACCTGGGACACAAATCATCCTTTTGTCCAATGTGTCCACGCAGTAAATACAATCTGCCAATATCACTTAGTTGTCATTTTGGTTATTGGATCCACCTTTGTGGTTTCACAGAGCTTATGTGTAGTAGGGTTCAGGACTATCTGGAGTTTCAGGTATTGGCTGGGGGTCTTGGAACGTATTACCATTGGATAAGGGTTTGAGGGAACTACTATATTTATAAAAACATAAGCAGGATGTGAGGATAGACAGAGACTCTTGGGACTTGTAATAAATGGGCAGGTGATACCATTCTGACCCCAAATAGCAAAATAAAGCAGCAGGTGCCTGAGGCTGAATTTAAAGAGATGGTGAGGAAGAGGTGACAGAATAGAGCTGTGGCCTTTGCCTCTGCTTGGCTGCTTTCTCAGTATTTTGGGAGGGAGGTGGAATCTGAGGCACCCAAACTACCTTGCCTATCCCATACCCAGTCCAAAGCTACCTGGAAGGCAGAGGGGAAGATGTGATGTCATCCATTCCCCGGGCAAAGACTAGAGGGAGAAGGATGGAGACTGGATCAGATGAGGAAAGGGAAGATACTCTGAACATCCCTTTGTTTCCTGTCCACACCTTCAAGAGTGCCAGGCACATAAACAACCAGTATTTGTTAAACAAAAAGAGCTGATTTGCTGGCCTCTTGAACTTCAGTTTAGCCTACTGCACTGGGGCTTGGTTACTATAGTCCTTAAAGTCAGTTTCTCCTTCCCTGCAGGCATCCCGTTTCTTCCCTCCTCTCCTTCTTTGTAAAATGTGGTGTTATATTTCCTCATATTTTACCACTCCGTAATAGGAAGGATTACAAAAATAGTTCTCTACATTCTGTCTTTTCTTTGCTGTTCCAGCTACTGGGAATTGGCTTCATTTGTGCTCCCATGTTTGCATTCATTAAACCTAATGAAGATTCATTATAGGTTTTTTGTTTTCTTTCCCGGTAGGCATAATTGAATCTCATACACTGAGACATTGACTAAAAGTTTTCCCCCATTATATTAAATTCCTTCTGGATTTTTTCAAACTTTGTGTTACTCCAGGATTTGTAACATAAGCATTGGCCTACTTCTCCTTGTGAGGGGCATGGCAGCAAAGTCCCATGTCATCTGGCTGCAGGGTAGAAGGCACAGGGCAAGGCAGAGGTAGGTAGATCAGGATGCCACCATTGTGCGTGGCACCGTAGGCTCAGGAAATGTCTTTTTTTATTGCTTATAGTGGTACCTGATGATCTCTCCCATAGAATCTCAGATTATTCAGATTATGGCTGTTTTACTTGACAACTCACACATGAGTTCATTGGTATTACTCTCTGGTAGTTGTCAAACAAGCTGTCCGTGACCTAGTGCAGGGCAAGGGTGAGCATCTTCCCATGCACCACCCCACATGGTGCCAGGCCTGGGTGCAAGGCACCACAGAGCAGGAAGAAAGCTCAGCAGGGGAGTGCAGGCAGAGCCCCAGAATACTCTGCGTATTCCACACGGTGCTGGTGCGATCTCAGGGTCAGGTATCTTCAGAGCTGCAAACTTTCAAATGTCATCGTTCGCCGAGCGTATGGTTTCCAGTTTCGACCAAGGACAAACTTCTAGAACATGTGCTTACCAGGTAGAAAGCTTTCATTTGAAATTTTATATTGAGCCAGAAGATACAAGCAGTTCTGTTCATTCCAAAGCAGCATATGTATACTGTCTTACGTAGCTGGATGTTTTTATCTGTTTCCCATCAAGCAGCAGCTACAGGAGAGCATACTGACAGGTGGGGTTAGACAGTACTAAGGTCAGGTTTTAGTGTGGTTATGAATGATCCATTTAAGGGTCTCTGTGACACATGTCAGAGGCCCACAATGCTGTCTTGTGTGGGAAATGTGTCATTTCCCTTCTCCTCAGTCCACTGCAGTGAGGGCTCCGGAGGAACTGACAGGTGTTGTATACATCCCTGTGCCGACTGAGAATCTTCTGAGATTCGCTGTGAACAGCTCTCCCCACTGCTGTGTAAGAGCACTGATGTTCTGTTTCCATGACCAATGCTGATTATTAATGGAATTACCAAGTTAAAGTCACAATTTCCTAAAGGACAGTACTGTGAAGCATGGCAAAGTGCTGAAGATGGAGTCACTTGAACCTCCTTCCCACACCTGTCTATATATAATCTGTTGTGTCCTAGTGTAGGACAGATTTCAGGCATGGCCACTCAGGGTCCTGAGAGCTGGTCTTTGTAAATAGCAAGATGTGTGACTGATTGGGGCAAGTCCTGTGACCCTTGTAGCACCTTATTCAGCTGCAAGGTGAAGGATTTCTATTATATTATCTCTAAATGCTGTCTGTTCTGACCACCTGGGAAGTTGCATTTTACAGAAAAAACCTGGGCATTTTGTCAGATGAAAGAAATCCAGTCAGGTTTGAATGGTCAGTAGGGTCAACCTTCTGATGTGCATAGAAAGTGTTGTGTTTTGCAGCACTAATGAATTTCTCATTGGAAGCAGCACATGGGAGATACAGGCCCTTTGGTTTGTTTCCTCAGCTCCACGGCACTGATGAGGGGGATTGACCTCTTCCCAGCTCTTGTCTTTAGAAGAGAAGGAACCATTTCCTGGAAAAGAGTTAGTCAAGGCTGGTTGTAATCAGATTTTTCATGGTAGACAAGAGTCCGTAGCTCATCATTTTTTCTATTTCAGCTTCCTGAAGTCTATGTCAAACTTCAGAACAAGGATTTTATATATTTGCACATTAGAATATTGTGTTTCAGATAATTTAGAAAACCACAGGAATGTTTCAGGTCTTGAGGTTTATAACTCTGTTTTTCATATACTTATCTCGGGTTGCACAGTTCCATGATAGGAATTTTCTCTAAAACCATTCCCATCCCCACCCTGAGCTTATCTGAATTAGAGTGATGGCCAGAAAAATCTGAGAAAGTTTGGTTTCAAAATATGGTCTCGAAAGTGTTTCTTACTGTTGTAAGAGAATCAAAATTAATTTGTTGAACTTTAAGTGTACACAGCCATCTACTTACTGAAGACTTAGCAACCTGAAATATAATGTAGAAAAATGTGAAAAAAAAAAACCCTATTTTAAAACAAGAGTCAGTGATTATGTGAGACTTAGCAAAGCAGGATATATTCTAAGCATTAATCTGCCTAAGCTGTTGGGGAACAGATGTACGTGAAACAGATACCCGGTGTTCTGTTGTGTTCGTCCAAAGTGAGACATCTGTCGGTGGACCCCGTGGTCAGAAATAATGGAAGCAGGGGTTAACCCCCCAAATGACCTGTTACTCCTGTGAATTATTAAAGGGCTAATTACGCAGTGAGACACGATGCTTTGATCCAACAGTCTACACTAGTTAATATGAAAGTGCCTCCATTTTTTAAAAAAAAGTGCTTGTTCCAGAGCTGTCAGGTTAGAATGAATTTTTAAAAGATGGTGTTAGGATTCAAGTTCGTCTGGTAACTACATGTACTATCTGTTTGTCAAGATTTTTTTTTTTTTTTAGTAAGTTGGACAGGTCTGTTTGCCATAGAAATCTTCTCAAATATTTTAGTGTTTTGTCAGGTAAATGGATCCTCACAGAAAAGCAAGTTCTGAGTGATGCCTGGATTGCTGCTTAAGACTCCTGCAGTGACAGGGTGCTCTGCACCTGAACGAGCCCTCCGAGCTGCCACCAGTGGCCTGTGACCATTGGGAGTGAGAGATGAGGCTAGTGTGTCTGAAGAACTGAACTTTGAATTATATTTAGTTCTACTTAAGTTGGCAACTGTATTAGGTACTGCAGTTCTAATCCATGGAGAGACGAAAATTGCTTTACTTCCAGACCTGGGAGGGTAGGTCAGTGGTTAGAGCATTTACCAATTGTGTGAGGCTCATACTGCAGAGAAACAAACAAAAATTTTATTTTCCTCTCCTTCTAGACCTTAGTTTTACTCTTCTATATAGAAAGGAAGGTTATTTTAAACAGTTAACTATGTAGAACTGATATAGTCATGCAATTTGAACCATCTATTTATAGGTAAATAACTGAGTTCAGTGATACTATGTGGCAAATCCCTTTAAAATATGTAGATACAAAAATTTGTATTATTTGTACATTAGGTCAGCTGGTAATAAAGTTGAAGTCTTTATGTATACAAATCATTTTGTCTTTCATAGTCATTATGATTTATCTGAAGTGAAATCTGGAAAACGCATTTTGTTTCTTACACGATAGCATGTGTGAAATGAAATGGTCACTCGCCTAGCTGGCCTCCTCTGATCCCAGGAAAGGCAGACTAACGTTATTTCTGAATATGCTGCAACCACAGGGTATTTCTGAATATGGTACATGGTACTGTCTGAAGGCAAGTTCTTTTTCAAACATCAGCCCTTCGTGTGCTTTTTTTCTTCCCACCTTTGTATCCCCTGTGAGACCTGAGGGGCTGGAACTGGTGCAGGAAGAAGTATCCCCATGAGAGAGGAACATGACAAGGGACATGCAGATGATAGGATGGGCTGGGCCAAGGTCAGGTAACTCTTGGGACTGTCCAAAGCAGGAGATCCTAAAGTGAGTTGCAGAAACAGAAACTTGGCAAAGCTAAACGATGAAAGAGCTGAGGCAGTAGATAGGGAGAACAGAGCAATTGTGTATGCGGGAAGGTAACTGTTGCGTGCGCTCTGCATTTTTGTGCCCTACATAATTTGGGGCAGTGGATTGCTCTTGTTTAAAAGACCAGAAGCAAGTCTGTGATGTCAGCCTTAGAATACTCATTAGAACCTTATTGCTTACTACTATGCTTCATCTGTTTCTTAAATAGGTTATTAGATTGTGCTTCACACACTTGCAAATCTAGTAAGTTTTAAAAATAGTAGTAAGACCTGCTATATGACTAAATTTCTGCCCATATTTTAGAAGTACTGGGCCCGGAGTCGTGTGATGTATTCTGAGCATGATTTCTGTGTGTGTGTGTGTGTAAGCAAGGCGAAAAACCTCCCAGTGGCTGTGCCTCTTTAGACGCCCTCATGTTTTGCAAAATCGGTGCGTGCTGAAGGAAGTTAAAGAGACATAAGGGAGTAGAATGGAGTTGTAGGACATTAAACCTTGTGCTAACCTTTGGGGTGGGAGCCAGAAGCTGAGGATCCTTAGTGTAATAACTGAATCCGGAGACAGACAGGCAAGTTAGCACATAGACACACAAAAACAATACAAGTGAAATGATAAGCTTTGTCTTTTTCTTTTTACTTTCTTTCCATCTTTGGCATAGTGCTTGGGAGTTATGGTAAGCTTAGGGAAAGTCTAAAATCCTGCACCCGCTGACACACAGGAATTCCTATGTGCATTCCAGGAGTCTCATAGGATGTGGAAACTACCAGAGCTGCTGCACGACGGAGCCCAGGGCCTGACTGAAAATAGTGAACTCATATACCCTGCCAGGTTCTATGCTGAGTATCTTGTGTTGTTTCTCCTTCCTGACAAGACTCTGTAGCCTGGATAGGATTTTTTTTTTTTGTCACTGAAGTGTTAACTTGCCCAAAGTCACAGTAGTAATGGCATTTCTGGGATTTAAAACTGTCCCAGAGAGCATGGTAACCATTAGGTTATGCTGCTTTCTCAAGCAAGCAAGAATCCCTTAATGGCTTCAGGAGTCTGTCTGTACCCCAGGAAGTGACAATGCAGCAGCGTGGTCTCTAAACAACATTGGAAACCTTTACAACAATGTCATCTGATGTATTAGGACCTCGAATCCGTTCCACCAGGCATAGATTATTCCATTTCTCTGGCCACTTACACTTTCTGAGTAGATGAAGTAAATGAGAGAGATGATTGGGAGTTTTTAACTAATTCATTTTATGGAAGCCATCAAACATGCCCCGATGTTTGTTTTACCTCTTCCCTATCCATTTCTCTCTTCTCCTTGGAATTACTAGAAGCTATTATTAGGCATATAATTTCATCTATGAGCATAGATGAAAGAACATAGATGAAGAAAAGAATTAACAAATATAATCACAGTGCCATACTCCCAGTGTAATAGAATCTTTTATATCTTTAAATAGATGGCTAGTATTTGGAGTCTCCTGACAGTTCCCCTTTATAAAGTTAATATTGAGATAAGGCCTGCATTGTAGTTGGTTGCCATGTCTTTTAAATCTTGTAACCCACTGATGCCTTAGCTTCTATTATTTATTGTTTATTTTTTGAACAAAGTGAGTTTAACTTGCAGTTTTCTGTAAGTGTTGTGGTGGGTTGATAACTGGCAGTCAGCTTCTAACACGAGCTGAATTGAATCAGCGAGGTGGAGCGTGGATGGCCCACCTGAGGATTGTGGCCAAGATAAAAAGCAGAACTGGAGAGGAAGAGTGTAGTACTGTTGGTTTTCTGTGGAGCTCTGGGTTCTTGGGGGCTGTTAGTTCTCCCGGAAGAGCTTGTCATGCTGGCTTCCCTGCTATGAACTTGGCTGCTGTCCTCAGAGGAGCTCGGGAATGGCCTTGTCGTTGGGAATGGCTGTGTATCACTTTGGGGGAGCTCTGGTCCTTGTTTTGAGAATTGTTTCCTGGCTCTGGAGGGGAAGATGGTGTGCTGTTCGGTCTGCAGAAGAAAGTTGTCATGCTGGCTCCTGATATGAACTCGGCTGTTCTCATCGGAGGAGCTTGGGATCTAGTTGTCACTGAGGATGGCTGTGGTTCTTTTTGCCCTTCTGAGTATCTTCCTGCAAAAATTTGAAAACATCGTACCACAGCGATGTATACGTACTCATGTTTGTAGCAGCATGGTTTGTAATAGCTAGATCTTAGAAACAATCCCAATGCCCATCAGTAGAGGAATGAATGAAATGATGTGTTTTTTTAATACAAAGGAGTACAACTCAGCCATAAAGAGGATAAACTTGAGACATTTCTAGGTAAATTGATGCAACTTGAGACCATACTCTAAGTGAAATAAATTGGACTCATATGTGTAAATATCACATTGTCTTCAGGTGTGAGAAACTGAGAGAGAACCAAAATATACAATAAATATTATGAAACGGGAGGAAATTGTCTAAAAAAAGGGGGGAACTAGGGAGAAGAATGGGGGAAAGGGAAAAGAAAAAAAATGATAAAGGATGAAATGGAAACAAAACTCTGTAAAGAAAGGAGGGGTTGACAGGAGAGGAAGGGAATGGGACCAAAAGAGGAATGAAAATACATCATGTGCAGGTATAATTTCCTATGACGAATATGATCATTATGTGTATCTAAAATGTACCAATAAAGTTCGGAAAAGTTACACACAGAGGCACACTCAAAAAAAGGGTTGGGGTGGGGGAACTCCAGCAGCCCCAGAGGTTGGTAAGGTTCCTTGTTAGGAATTCAGGGTTTTTAAAGAATGCACTGTTTCAGCTGGCAGCAGTGAGTAAGTAGTATTACTGGTTTTCAAATTCCTCCATTTGGAAAGTCAGTAGAGTGGGAATGCCTTCCGCTTAGCTGCTGGGTCCTTTCCTCATCTTCTCCGCTGGCTCTCACAGCTTGTTGCTTTCTGGGCTGGTGAAGCATCCAGGCCCTAGGAACTTTTCATGCCTCCTGGCAGTCAACCCTATCACTACCACCACCTCACCCAGGGGCAGGTGGAAACCACAGTTTGAGCTCTAAGCGTGTCTACTGCTGAAGCTTCTGCCACTGGTTCCTGTTACCTAGGTTTCTCAGCAAAGCTCGGAAATATGTTGGGGTTTTTGTTGTTGTTTTGTTTCTTTGTTTTTGGTGTGGTTTTGTTTTGCCTTTAAAGAAGATACATTATGGATTGGGTGGATACTTGAATTTGGTTCAGAACTAAAGCACTTTTTTTTTGGTTTGAGTCCTTTCTCCTAATTTTCAAATCCTGATTCCTAAATACCACAGGGTCATTGCTCATTTTCTTTACCCTGCATGGCATATGTAGCTGCGCAATAGAATGATAACAGTAAATCTACCATTGACAGTATAATTTCTGAAAATCACTCACAATCGTTCCTCAATTTTGTTGTTATTCCCAGAGTATGTACTACTATGGAAGTAGTGTCAAATTATTGTGTTTTAAAGACCAGAAGTAATTCCTGTCTGCAGTTCAATATCTTCTACTTGATATACCAAATTGTTTCATTTTATTTTTGATTTTTAGGCATTTCTTTCTTAAAATTCAATTTTGCTTTATAATTAGGTAAAATATTTCTAAGTATTTTAAAACATTTAAATCTAAATTGCATTCTGAGAAATATAACGTTTGCCCATATCCCTTTGACCTTTTTCCTTCTTTCCTATAACAGGTAAGGTTATTTGTTCCCTCAGTGTTTTGATTCTTTAATTTTTAAAATATAGGCATATATTTAAAAAATGTTTCTTTCCATTGCTCCACCCTCTTAAATATATGGCAGCGTGCATCACTTTTCCATCTCTATATTTTTTCCAATGAATCATATACCTGGCTGATCAGGTAGCACTGTGCAGTGACTGTCCTGGTTTCCTTTCCTGTCTGCGCAGTAATCCAGTGTGCAGTAAACATTATAGTTACTGAAGCAACTCTTCATTGAAGAGCTGGGGTGCTAATCATTCCTGGTGTTGCAGATACTGGTATAAGTAATAAAATGATCTATGTCTCTTGGTTTTCTCTGGGTATGGTTTTGAGAGATTCCTAGAAAAGGAATTGTTGAGTCAAAGAATAAATGCCTATAGAATTCTGCTAGCAGTATAACTGCCTCAAAAGGATTGAGCTGTTTGTTTTTACTATCATCATGGTGTTAGGGAATCTGTTTCTTAAAAGTTTCTTCAAAAGAGTCTACTGTCCAACTTTTTAAAATCAGAGAAAAGTAGTATTATAGCATAGTTTTGTTTTTCTTCAGTTTGTTTGTGTTTTTAGCTTCTTTCTCCTAATGTTTAGGGGTCACCCATTATGTGCTAGCTCTGATAGGTATCAGGGATAATGCAAATCAGATTGACACAGTTTCTGCCTGAAGGTATTCAGTCTACAGGAAGGCATACCAGCAAAAGAGTAACTATGTGACCTGTTTTTTGTTCAATTTTAGGTATTGCTTACAGTGTATTATAAATGACTTTGAAAAAATAACTAAAGTGAAAAAAAAGTAAGTGAACAGAAGGGGACGTCAGAGCAGCAGCGGGGTGGGAGGGTGAATTTGAATGTGGGCCCTGAATTCTGATTCAGAGTTAGTAACATAAGCAAAGGGCTATGGAAACTTCTAAGACTAATATTTTTAAAAAACCAAACAAACCCAACAACAACAAACAACAACTCAGGTGAGCGTGCCTTTCCCTCTTCGGATAAGTTTTTTGGGGGAGCTGTGGTTGGTGATTAATCAGTAGTTTGTTCAGAGTTTTATGTACCATGGTAAGAAATTATCTCAATCTGAGTGTTGAATAAATCAGGTGAAAACGAATGAGTGTTAATAAAAACCAAGTGGATATTTTATTATTATTGTAAGTGAATTAGGGTTTTAGAAAGTCAGTCATGGGGTGGTGGCAGCTAGATTATCAGCGGGCTTCACAGAGAGGAGCTTGGTGCCAGCCAGGTACCAGGAGATCATGAGTTGATTTGCAGGGGCAGGGAGAACGCAGGGGTGGGGGTGGTTGGAAGGGATGTTGTTAAAGAGAGATTTTTGAAGAGTGTGGAATTTGAACTAAAAAATGAAAAAAACAGTGGTGACACTGAGATTTTTTCAGACTGGAGACTCAGATGCATAGTAAACGCTGTCAAAATTCTCAAGTCAGCAATAAGAAGCACCCTACTTGAAATGTATCTCACCAAGCCTTAACATCAAATGTGTCAGGAACGAGAAAAACGTCCAATGGGAGGGACATACTTTGAAAAACGCGTAATCTGAAGACTTTGTTCCTGAAGGACTGTAAGCTGAATCCCTTCAAGACTAAGAGCTGTGTTTTCTGTGAGCCTCTGGCTTTCTCCTGATGAGTCCTGTTCCTTAATAGATTATAAGCTGCTTAAAAATAAGCATAGTTTAAAGCTATTTTCAGAAAATATTACTCATTAGATGTTGGTGAATAGTTAAGATCCTTGTACATTCTTAGTATTTAGGTATTACCAAAAAGTATAAAGTCCACAAATTTGTAATTTGTGAATATGTCAATTATTATATGTAGAAAATAGCTGTTTTTAACCATCTTAAACTTAAAAGAGTTTATTTACTTAAAATCTCCACATTGATATTTTTTGTCTAATACAAATAATTAATATTTACCTCAAGTTTAATTTCCAAGTTTACTTAATGATATAAACACATAATTCAAAGCATTTCTAGTGTCCATATGTGCAAGAGGAGTAAGATCAATACTACTGAACAGCTGTGAGCATGTATTGGTTTTCTTATATTTTAAGTATGTTTTCATGTTTTGAAAGTGTAAAGGGGTGATAGTGTATGTCTTGTGGTTTTCATAATGCAGATAAAAATTTACTACAATTAAAAATATTGGTCGATGTATTACATTTTAAAAGTCATAGCCCTCTTATATTTAAGTATCTAAATATTTATAGTAAGCTTTTTAGAAAAATAGAAACGTTTTTTAAAAGTCAGTTTCGTAGTTTGAATGTTTTGCATTACTGGAAACATCTTGGAAACAAGCAATGGGTGAGCTTTATTTTTTCTGACATCTTTTTGGGCCTTGGGTACATTTTTAGGTGCATGCCAATTCTTGCATCCAGTTCTTCCTCATGGAAAATATGAACTCCAAAAATCCTAAGTTTATAATGTGAGTCCCAATAATTAGTATGGAAAAGTGTGGAATGCCTTTTGGCTTTGACTTTTCCAAGGCCTTCAGTCAATAGCATTTAATTAATATCCATTGTGTGCATTACCCTCTTTGTGAATGGTTCCAAGGAATATTGCAAAAGATCTCAGCATCCTGAGATTAAAGGTGATAATATACTTACTGTGTTATGTGCTACTTTGCATTAAAATAATGATTCAGTCATTACCTATTGCAAAACTAGTAGTCTGAGAAAACCAGGATGAAACCACTGACTTTGAAGGGAATTTTTGTTTGCCTCCTAAACTAACTAAACATTATCTTTGGCTCTGAGAATAATCATGATCTTCATGATTGTTCTTGAACAAGCTTAAAGTCAGTAGTTGATCTAAAAACTTTGATATAGTTGCTTAGTTAGCATTTCTCCTTTACAAGAATCTCATTGTATAAAATCAGTTAAATGCAAACTCTGAAAATTCAAACTGTCACATTCAGTTTACTGTCAAACAATATTTTGCCCTGGCCAGAGCCTTTTTAATTTTATGTTGTCACCTTAGGGAAAGCATTGGTCATTACTGCCTCTAGTGATGTTCTTTTGTCTGCTCCTACAGTTGCAACATAATGTGTTGTGCATTTGATACAGATATTACCATATTGCCATAAGGTGCTGCTATTATTTTAGACACCAACTGATTCCGTGATAGTGTCAGATTTCTTTAACATATGCTTATGTTTTTGTACAAATGACCCTCAGAAACATCTGCTAGTTTTGTGCTGGTATCTACTGTTTCTTTTTTAGAATTTGACTTGCCATTCACTTTTAAAAATGTGAGTTTACGATACTTCACTAGGATAGGTTCCTTTTCTGAATTTCATGCTGTTGATGTTAATTAACAATATCAGGTCAGTGGTTTTACAGCATAATTAAAAAAGAAACTGAAGGTACTTGTACATGTTCTATTAAAACTACCTTTTCATGGCTTTTACCTCCTTTGATATTTTAAAAATAGTAATGTTCTCTTTTAATGGCTCCTTTTGGGATCTAAAATTTAAGCTCAAAATTGGTTTCTATTCGACCTGAAATTCTTTATTGAACTTACTAAAAATGTGGAGTAGTTGTGTCATATCACTAGTTGGTTCATATTCTGGGCTAGTTGCTAATGTTTCTTAGTGGCTTGGTGGGTGTGTAAGGGTAAGCAAATAAAACAAATGATGTCTCTGTAAGGTTATGCAATCTTTGCTTTTGGAACTAGAGAAACTTGTAGATGGAAAAGCTGTTGATTGTATTAGAATTGAGGTCCTTTCTTGTACTCATTTTGTCGCACTCTATCAAGAACAGCAATAATTGGGGATTTCATTGTCTGATATCTCCTTTCATCTTCCACTTTTGTATTGATCCCTTACATGTTTTTAATGTAGCTGTTTATTCTAACAAAATACTACAGCTGGACCCGGTAGTACACACCTATAATCTGGGAAGCTGAGACGGGAGAATCACAAGTTTGAGTTCAGCCTTGGCAACTTAGTCAAACCCTGTCTCAAAAACTAAAAAAAGGATATAGCTCAGTGCAAAGGTCCTGAGTCCAATTCCCAATACTGAAGAAAAAAAGTATTTTTTTTATTCGTGATATTTAGATGAATCTAGAATATTAATTAAAAGAAAACCCAAAAATGTACTATGAGTGGAAATGTTTGTCTGTGTTTTCTAGTGCAAAGTCAAGTCTTTCCACTTTATTAGAGGACATTATCTAAAATTTTGTATTACCCCATACTTACTACTAGTCTTAAACCCAGTAAAATAATGCGTTACAGTGGAATGGCCCTAAATTGTAGTATGTTCTTGAAAATTGTTAGGTTAACTAGAACAAGGGACTCTTATTTTCTACTCCTGTCTTTCCTGTGCTGGTCACCGGCCTCCCTCTGGCTCTAGACATGTCGTCATTTACATCTCCGTGCTCACTCAAGTCACCCTGGCTGCTCTGTCCCCTCCTGTCCCTTGGGTGGCTTATGTCATTAGGATTACCTTCTGTCCCCCTGCTTGCCATCCCCTGGCAGAAACTGATCTGTGATTTTTGCCAGTTACCTTAGACACAGCCCCTTCTAGCTCAGCTTTGGCTTCTGCTGTCTGTGTGTCTTTGGCTCCAAAACTCTACCTTTGGTGGTGACAGCATCACCGAAAGCCTTAGTCAATAAAACCCAGCTGTGCCTGCTCCCTACGTAGCTTTTCATCCGGGCCTGAAATAGGAGAGCCAGGGGCTTCTCTGTGGGGGGAGAAAGACAGATTTGCCTCAGCCCTCTGGGCTCAACATTCAACCATTTAACTGGGCTGGTGTGTTGGACCCAAAGTGGGTTGTCATTTCCCCAATTTGGGATTTAGTTTCACTCTGAGGGACAGGGACGGGAGCAGGGCCAAATAAGGAGAGTACCCGGTGACTTTCCTTGCATCTTCTAGAGCAGGCCGTTTACTTTGTCAGAGCTAAGGTCCTTCACCATCCAGTGCATTGGAGGAGTGATAGGTAGGGAGGACATTCATGAAAAGGGTCTTCAGATCCTGGGTATGTCTGGTCTGGAGAAATATTTAAATAAAAAATACTAGTCAGCAAGTATCATTTGATTCTTGCTACTCCTTACATTTTTCGTTGTTAGCTTTTGGTGGATTTTGTAGGTAGTGACATGGGAGTGGGAGAAGCAGAAATATATTTCCATTAACTTTGTGCGGTGCCTTATAGGAGGCACGGAACAGGTGGCCCCTAATTGCTTACTTGATGCTCTTTTGAAAAAGTCAATTATATCATGGGAAATTGAATAATAGCAAAATTAATTTGTTTAAGCGTTCTTTAGGAAATCTTGCCTACATGTTCACTAGAGAAACATTGGGTTTTTTTCCTTCAAGGACAAGTCTTTGTTTTTAATACGACACACTCTTTATAATTAAAACAAAATCCCAGTGTTAAGGGATTACTGTTTTAAATAATTGGATTTCTTTCCTTTGTTTCTCTGATCCTTATATATGAGACTAAATCTCGCAGTGATTTAGGATAATAAATATTTCCAAATTAAAATGTTCTTTTAACCACTGAATTTTATTAATGCCTCTCAGAGTTTATGGATGATGATATAGAAGTAAAGTAAGATCAAGTATTTATTTTGGATTTGGGAATGCCAAAGACAAAAATTATGTAAGAGCAACAGAGCTGTGGAAATATCTTTCAAATAGTAATTATTTTTGCAATAAATTGTTCAAAATATAAAACTCATTAGCCAAATAATTTTATTTAATCTTATACTCAAAATACTAAATTTAGTGCTTTTATGTTTCTCATTTCAGATAAGTGGGTTTGTTAAAAGGTATTTTAGTGTCTAAAGATGGTTTAATTTAACAGTAGTTAAGGTTAAAAGGATACAAGGAAAACCAAAATGTAAACATCAGCATTGTTACTTCTAGGAAAAATTTGTAGCTTAAATTTTAGTTCCTTTTCCTTCTCTCTTTCTTTCCAGCTCTTTTTCTTTCCATGTTTCAGAACCCTTTTACGATGCTCTGAAATCAGTGTGTGAGCCCACCAGTTTGGGTGGTAAGAAGGAGGAGTGCGTTGCTTGAAGCCTCCGCAAGGGACCTTTGGCTCCTAAAATCAGAATGTGAGCTCTTGGGGAAGGGGCTGTGCCAGGGGTTGCATTAGCAGGGCAGAGGGGGAGTGCGTTGTGGGTTAAGTGAAAGTCCACTTCTGCTTGGGCCCTTCTGGGCTTTGATGTCATTTTTCAAACCAACCCATTTCTCCACTTCCTTAGAACTTTTCAGTCATAGCTGTGTTGGGTGTTGCTGGATTTGAAAGCTGAGAAAGGCTGGTTCTGGTTCCAACACAAGCTCTTTGAAGACCCAGTGGAAATACAGGAAGAAAATATCAAGAGCTTTTGAGAAGTTTATGATGTGACCAAGGAATGTGAGAAATACCGTAAAGGATACCTGTGATCTTACACAAAATTCTCAGTTGTCTTTATCTTCTTCCCTAGAGTGCATCACATCTATTGCTATCTTGATGAATGGGTCTCAGATACAGTTTGGTGGCTTTCCAATAGAACCCCAGCATTCTAATTCATAATAAACTAAGCAAGTATCTAGTGTTTGCATTTGGAAGTGTTGGAACACAGATGTGACTTCAAGGGCAGTGGTCACTGTCTCTTTGTCATGTTTTCCTTGAGATGATGATATAGATCACTCTGTGAAGAAACCTCAGGCACAATAAAGAAGAGACTGAAATGAGACAAGGCAAGGAAAGGCGGTGCTTGAGTCAGCTAGGGCTGAATTGTCTCCTTTTCTCACACTTGGAAGACTGGAAGTCT
>PVJX010028535.1:0-23805 GCA_004027295.1 Dolichotis patagonum | reverse complement strand
GAAGTAGGGTTGAAATTTACATTCTTCTTCTGGAGTGTATGCAGTATATAAATAAAGGTGTTGCAGTGATTGAACAGTATCTTTCCTTCCATCATGAATACAAAGGCTTCAGCTGATCACAGCTTTGTCTCTTCTTTATTTTCTCATCCTCTCACTGTCCTTCCCCCCAGGAACATATAGAGCCACAGCTGGATGCTAAATCTACCATCAGTCTGCAAATGACACTGACTCGTAGGGAGACACTGGGGTTCTGTTCCAGTCTGTTGGTGGCCTGCATATGGCACTGGTTCCCAGACTGGGCTTGCTTGGTGGTGTGGTCTTGTTCTCTCTATTCTCTGTCTGCAAATTATACTGATTCATGAGGAGAGATTGGGGTCTGTCTTTCCCAGTCCAGCAGTAGCCCCCATAAGGCACTAGTTCCCAGATCTCTCAGATTTTTTATAAGTTAAATGTTAGGATTATATTTTCACATACATTTTCATGCATTTCAGAAGGTAAATGGCTTAGAATGGAATAAAGAAATAGTTCTTTATAAAATTAATCCTATTTTTTCCCACTGACTCAACTCCTAATGTTTAGAAGGAGCATATATTAGGGCCACTAAGAATGGTTAACTAAACTCACCAGAACAGATGTCTGACCAAATACACTATTCACAAGTTTTGCTTCAGGTTGTTATACTCTTCACATTTAAGGAAAAGTATGAGGAAATTCATTTTGTTTCCTTATATATTACTGTACTGTGTCAAAATGATTCAGAGTCAAAATGAAAGATCTAGGGAGAACAAAATAAATGAAAATAAGTTTAACTGTTATCTAAGAATCAGCTAAGTCAACGACTATGTTTGTACTTAGAGATCTTATCACTAATTTGACAAAGAATCTTAAAAGAAAATATTGTTATAAAATGATGAAACTAACACTCTGTATCTTAAAACTTTACCTTTCACCTGTGAAGTAACTGGTAAGTGACTGAGTGAACTAGGATTTATACTTAGATATACATGTGATTTCAAAAAACATCATTTTCCACATTACATGATTTTAAATGGTACATGAAAATTCTTGTATTTTTTACTGGATTTTATTTAATAAATATTATTGTTTAGACCATAACTAAATAGATTTACATTAAATGAAGTAAGTCTGATTATACACCTTATAGATAAGATGCAAATTTGACAAAAATTCAGGATATGATACACAAACATTTAAGATTTTAAAAATTACTGCATGAAGTATCTTTTTAAGAGAAGGCGTGCTTGTTCCAGTCTCTTCTCAAATTGAAAGTGATTCTAGCAGACAGTATAATGGTTGTTGTAACACTGAAAGCCAGCAGTACTTGTCCCATCCCTATTGTCCTATGTAAAATTACATAGAGTGCTTGATTTATCATCTCTGGTCACTGATGACTCTTGCAGTCACCGTAGTCTCAATCCCATGCCTTTCCATTTTCCACCCCCACTCATCTCAGTACCCTTGTTCTCTTCAGCTGCCTTTTCACAGCCTCCTTGATTTCCCTGTTGCGCAGGCTGTATATGAAGGGATTGAGGAAGGGGGTGATCACCGAGTAGACCACTGCCAAAGCCCGGTCGTAATCCAGGGAGTAGCTCTTCTTCAGCCGCACATACATGAAGAGGATGCTCCCATAGAAAATGAGAACGACGGTAAGGTGGGAGGCACAGGTAGAGAAGGCCTTTCTCTTGCCTTCAGCTGAAGGAATCTTAAGCACTGTGCAGATTATCTGCACATAGGAACTGAAAATCAACAGAAAAGTAGCCAGAATTTTACAGGAATTTATCACAAAATCCACCAGGACATTGATAGATGTGTCAGTACAAGCCAAGCTCAGCACAGGAGGGAAATCACAGAAGATATGTTGAATGTGATTGGGACCACAAAAAGGTAGGTGGGACACCAAGGAAATCTCAACCACCGGCCCAACCAGGCCTCCCAACCAACAGCCAACAGAAATCTTGGTACACAGTGTTGGGGTCATAAGGGTAGGGTAGTGGAGGGGTTTGCAGATCGCTAAGTATCTGTCATAAGCCATAGCTGTTAGGAGGTAACACTCAGTAGCTCCAAGCGAATGGAAGAAATAGATCTGCAGGAGGCATCCAGAAAATGAAATAGTCTTCTTCTCACCGAGCAAGTTTGCCAGCATCTTGGGGATGGTGGCAGCTGTGTAGCCCAGCTCCAAGAAGGACAGAGTGCTGACAAATTGGTACATGGGTGTGTGAAGCCGGGAATCCAAGTGGACCACCAAGAATATCAGTAGGTTCCCCAGGATAGTTGTGAGGTAAATGAGAAGTAACAAGGAAAAGAGGTAAGTGTGGGCGCCCTGAAGGTGAGGGAAGCCCAAGATGATGAATTCTGTCACCTGGCTCCAGTTTCCAGTGCCCATTGTTCACCATTTATGTCCCTATGAGGTGGAATATGGAGGCATAAGCAAAAAAGATGAGCCATAGAAGTCTCAACAAACACAGGGTCAAAGTGCTTTTGCCCTTCCTTTGCCTCCATATTAAAGACTTCCTAAGCAGATACACGTGAAACTGCATTTAAATCAGGCCGTCTTCATACCTCGGGTGAACAGCCTCTCTCAGCGTGTCCAACATTCTAATTATAACTGCCTTTTTGGATGAACACAGGCTTGGTCTGGTGCCATCTTCCATCATGTAACCCAATTGTTTTAACATAATCTCTACATCTTAGAAATTTTAATATTCCTTATCTGAAGAATATATTACCATTTATATGCATTTCTTTTCTAAGGTTTAAATCATTCTACTGATTCCATGTTGGTAATGTACTGAACCAACTATATCTAACTTGAATTGCATTTTCTGGCTTCTAATTTCAAATTACTTCCCTTTTCAGATTCCTAGCTATTTAAGAATCATTCTCTTTCCCCTTGTTCTTACATATCTTCTCATGGAAAATCAGGCTTATCATCTTTCAGAAATATACAAGCCAGTTTTAGATTTTTTTCTGGACATTGGTGAAAACCCCAGTCTACACTAAGAAGTTTGAGTAAATTAAAATGGTAGGAAAAAACAGTGCACATGTCTATTTCCACACAGGCCTTTTTTTTTCTCATATCTTTTTTGTAATTTTCCCTCTTTACCAACCTCAAATGCACTACTCTGATTTATTGATTCTACAAGTGATAGATATTTATATTTTCTATTGAGAAGAAAATTTGCTAAATCAGTATTAATAAAGGATTGTTGGGAATTAATTTAGCTCAGTGGCATAAGCTCCTGCTTGGCAAGTGTGAGCTCGTGAGTTCCTCAGTACCAAAAAATGAATAGAATAGAATAGAATAGAATAGAATAGAATAGAATAGAATAGAATAGAATAGAAACAATCTTTAAAAAGTAATTGTTAGTTTTCTTTAAAAAAATTGTTATACATTTTCTAGACATTCTACTTAGAACATACAGTAAAAAGAAAAGTAAAACATAGCCTCTGAGCTAAAAATCTATTTTCTTGTTTAATAATTTTTAAATGGCATAAATTATATATGTTTATTATGTACAACATGATGTTTTAAAGTACATTGTGGAATGGCTAGATCGAGCTGACTAATGGAAGCATTACTCACTTAGTTATCATTTCTGTGATAAGACCATTTAACATCTAATCAGCATTTTGGGGAATACAAAATACTGTTACTGACTACAGTCATGATCATGTACAAAGAAGCTAATATGCTAATATAGCAATAACTAATTACCAAACAACATTGCACCAGAACACTCCATTAGTATAAAAATATACTATTACTCTAACATATCAAACACCAGATTCTTTCTCTTCACTTTTAGCTCACATGTCCTATTCTGTTTCTTCTCTCCCCTCCCAAATAACTCTTCCACAAGTTGCCTATACTCACTACCTCAAATTCTTGTCTTTGTTTCTTGTTAAACACTAATTAGATTTTCATCATCACCTCTCCATCAAAACTTCTTTCCTCAAAACCACCATCTGAAATTTGCTAAATCAGTAAACATTGACTCAGTTGTAGAAGAAGGTTTAAGAATTATCACTCCAACACACTCCTATAATTTTACATTTCTTTGAAAAATGAGAACATTTTAATTGTGTCATATATTCCTCTAAATTAATAAAATATTAAGAGCTTTTAATATCAAAAGAAATAAGGCTAAAACAGTAGAATAAATCATCTGCACCAAACATCACAGTGTTCTCATGTTTATCATTTTCATTCGGAGTAGTAAAAACTTATATTTCATTACCCATAAAAGAACATATGCTCCACAAGTGGTCACCAAACCCCTACCCAGGCTGACATTGCCTGAAGCTCCCTGCCCATAAGATAGTCATCTGCATTGTTGAAAACTTCACTTTGATAAAATTCTTTCTTCCGTGAACCTAAAATCTCACTTTCATCCACTTTTTATATTTGCTCTGTGGAAGAACCATATGCTGTACTCCAGAGTCATGTTTTTAACCATTATTGCATTGTCAGTATTGAAATTATCCTTTTTACAAAATGAGTCCCCATATTTAGTCTTGCTGCACATATTTGCAGCCTACCCTCACTAGAATACATTTAATCCTGAGCTAACCTGAAGACAACTCAATCATTTGCTAGATCAAGTCCTTCATTTTTTTTTCTGGCTATCCAAGGTGAACACTTATCTTTCTCACCTCCAAGTTCCCAGAAGTACATCCTCACTGTCCCTCTAATAATATTCTATCATGTACTGCGTTTGCTTTGACTCATGTCTTGCCATTCCAAAGGAAGCTTTTTGATATTAACAAACAAATCACATACCATTCCTTACCTCCCAGAGTGCTTAGGACAATGCCTGATGTTTTATAGTGATGGTAGCAACAGAAAAGATGATGTTAAGATGACTCTGACAGCTTTTTCTCTCATCTGTCATCTACCTCTTTCTACTGGAGTCAGTGTGTTTTTAAAACGTATAACACATGTGAAAAGTAATAATTATCCTACTCAGGTCTTTTGTAATCATGTTCTATTCTTCTCACTCTAAGAAGCTTTTAGAATGTACTACGTGCATTCTAGTTATCCTACCTACATTACCTATAGTCTGTATTTACTTAAACACAGGAACAAAAAGGAGGGCCTACAATTTAAAAGTTTATCTCACCCAATGTCTTTATTTGCAAAAGAGGAAACTGGGACTCAAAAAGGGAAGATCCTTTGCTTAAGATCACATAATAGGACAAAGCTATAACCAGTTTGCTAATTCTGAAACCAGACTTTTCACTTTACTATTTAGAAAGCAGAATACCTATTCTTAAAAAAAAAAAAAAAAAAAAAAACAAAAACCTCTAATTTTTTATTCTGAATGATGTCTTCTTAGTGCTCAGACTGTAAAGAAACATAATAACAATAAATGAAAAATAAATACCAAATAAATAAATATGTGAACAAAGCTGCTTGTAAAGGTCTCGGCTTGATGGTAAGGAAAACACTGCTAGACTTGACGCTATGATCCCAGCTACAACTCAGAGGTTGGTGTTGGAAGAGAACTCCCTGCTCTCTTCTTAATTCTTGTATCCAGCCTCTCTTGGGCCTGCAGGCAATGAAATTGGCACTTTGGTAGGATCTAAAAGAGTAAGTGAAGCCATAAAACATTCCTCTCCCATGACTTCTTTATTGGGCAGAAGCCCCTGGGCCTTCCGGGCGACCTCTTGGGATTGTTAAAGTGCTTTCTCAGGAAGGTACTGATGTGTAGGAAGTTGGTTAGCTGATTGTTCTCTATCACCTGCTAGTTCAGTGTTTCAGGAACTATAAGCTCAAGTTGAGATAGGCTATGTCTTATGGCAGTGGTTTCCTTTAGAAAAAACACGATAAATGCTTTGAGAACTCAAGATTTAAGCAAATCCTACATTGTGTGATTGAGAGAGAGCATATGCCTTCCAATTATGAAAGAGCTTTTCTAAAGTATGACCAGTGATCTTGGAAGCTGAGATGGTGAGAACAGGTACAACTGAAGGTACCAACACCATCAAGATGAATTCCCAATCTTGTCCTTCTTCATATCAGTTCCACCTTCTCTCATATATCAGTTTTCATTTTAGGGTCATCTTCCCTGAAAACATCCCTGTCTTGGGATCTTGGATTTCTTTTCAACTCTGTGACATTAGCAAACTCCTTGAGTGTTTTACTTCAAAAGTGTCCAGAATGCATTTTAAATGTTTAATCACAGAGATTTGTATGTGGGGCTGAGAATATGTTAATCCACTTGATCACCCCACTGTTATTCAAAAACATGATGTTGCAGTCCTTAAACATATACAATTTTTATTTGCCAGTCAAATCTAAAAGAGACTGTATGGTTGAGGATATAGCTCAGTGGTACTA
Source organism: Dolichotis patagonum (assembly GCA_004027295.1). NCBI lineage: Eukaryota > Metazoa > Chordata > Mammalia > Rodentia > Caviidae > Dolichotis > Dolichotis patagonum. The sequence continues at coordinate 17,444 of PVJX010028535.1, read as the reverse complement.
GCACCTGCCAGGCAAGTGCAGCCTTCTGAGTCGAAGCCCCAGTGCCAGAAAGGAAAAAAAAAAAGGAAAGAAAAAAAATAATAAAAATCATGAAGATTGGACTTCTTCCTTGTCTGAAAATAATAATCCAATGATAAAGTGTAAAAATGTACTTATGAGTTAAAATAAATTTTGTTTTACAATAAATCTGATTGTTTATCTCCTTAATGACTATGAATTTATTCCAGATTTCTAAATTCATTAAGCTTATCAAGATCTAAGCAACTAATATTGTTTCCAATTTATCGTCTGATCTGTGTTCTTTGTCCTTGATATCATGGATCTATTAACAAAACTGAGAGTCAGTCATGTACTGAAAGAAAGTTTATTATTTGGTTTCCTTTTGTGTTTGTGCATGTGTGAAATATTTGGGATTGATCTGCAGGCCTTCACACTACCTACATTTCTAGATTTTTCATCTCCAGCCTTTTTTTTTTTAAGACAAGGTCTAGCTAAGTTGGTAAATTGTCCAAGTAAAGATTAAATTTGTGATCTTAATTACAGTTGCTCACAATCATGCCTGACTGGTAAGTTTACTTTTCAGTCAGAGAATAAGGAGCCAGCAGGAGAAATGACACACAGATCAACTTCCCATCTGAACAAATAGTGAGGATCTCTTTTGAGAGTAAGGGGAACGGGAGGACTGTGTTAGTAATAATAAGGGGATAATTCATGACTTTTCTGGGGACAGTGTTGGATCTATAATCAGATATGACAGAATGCCTTTCTGCTATCCTTACTTGGCTTGGATTTATTCTGACTCAGGAGCCAGTCAGGCTATCATGTTGCTGACAGGCAAGATTTTTATTAGGACACCAAATAAAAGGAGATAGAAATGACTATGAGGGTGATGAGCGGGTCTACATAGTGTCCTTCATGGCCAAAAACAGTTTTTTCCACTGCCATCCTGTGTCTAATTTTACAGAAGTAGCTAAGGTCCCAGGTGCCTGTGTGACTGGCTCAGAAAGAATCCTGTCTGAAACAACAAAAAGCAAAAAGACTTCTCTCATAGGTTTTATGAGGGTGTCTTCCTGATGAAACTACTTTTTAACTTAATATTTCCACTCATCACTATTTCTTTTTAATTTGCTTTGATGTGAAGGAAAATATCTTTCTTTAAAAAATCTCCACCTGTATCCGTTATCTGCTCTCCAGTTAATACCTTGTCTCTGGTGTGTACAACTGACTGGCAACAAGCTTTTATATGGCAAAGATTTTTTCCTGACCAAATTCTAACCAGCTCTTCTATGACCCTTTCCAGACTAAGCCTCAATTTCATCTTGTAACTGTAGAATCAGTACAAATGATTTTTATTTATTCCTTTCTCTTGCCTCTTGCGTATATGTATTAAAAAGCCTTCACTAAACCATAATATTGTTTATAACAGATCACAATGATATCCCTAGGATGTCTTTCCCTGGTCATCTTTTCTTAGACCATTTTATTAAAAATGCTTGCCATCCTCTTCCTGAACAAGAAAAGGTACTCAATTAATATAGCATAAGTACTCCCACCATCACTGATTTAAAACCAAAACCACTTGTTCACAAAATGTCTTATTGTTTAAGAGTCAGCTCTGAAATACTAGCATAAGAAGACCTGGGTACTGAGCTATCTCTTTTATTACATCCTAGGTCTTTGTTATGACTTGTGTCTAGATGTCCCCCAATGCCTCATGCAGTCATGGAGGTCAACTTTTCAGAGGTGGCTGAATAAAAACTTTGTGTTCTATTCATTGTCCAGTGCTGGGGTCAAGGATGTGAGTGTCTCCACCCAGGGCAGATAGCCTGCTTACAATATAAGAGATGAAAAAAGTCTTGTCCCTTGTCTTTCATTTGTTGCTTTTACTCTCTTCCACTGCCATTAGCTGTTGCCCCTCTACCATGTGTCATCCAGTTTTAGAACCAGTAGATTATGGACTGGAACCTCTACAATCTGTGAGTTAAATATATATTTCCTCCTTTAACTTTGGGCACTGGGTAATGTGTCTCAGTAATAAGAGAAAATTAACTAAGAATTTGGTAACAGAGAAGTGGGGTTGTTGCTGCAGCTATTCTTAATCATGTGTTTCAGGCACCCTTGGGAATTGTTTGTGGGAAGAGCTTGGAAAGGTTTGGAGATGTTGGATGAAAAAGTAGAGCTGGAATGCCTTAGATTATGTTGTATGGGAGATTCTGGTCAGAGCATAGAAAACCAGCAGGCTGACTGGAACCCTGTCAGTAATGACTAGCTCAGGAGATTTATGGTGGAAAGAAAAACTACATTGGTATACCTTGGTGGTTGGACTCCAGACAATGTGTGTTATGGCTTGGCAGACAGTGTGCCTTCATTTTGCTTACATCCAGAGACTTTGCCTGAGACTAAGATTATCCACTCACTTCATTGACATAGTTGGTCTGATTTTGGAGCTTTCATTCTTTCTATGGGTTTTACTCTGTTTTGTTGAGTTTGAAATTACTGCGTGTGAATGTATGGTTAACTATTTTGAAGAAAATAAGAGACATTATGGTAGTTAATGTTGATATCTGGTTGTCTTGCTTTGAAGTCCAATGTTGCTTGTATTGTTTTTGTTTTGATTTGCTTTGTTCTGTTCCACTTTGCTCTGTTTTATTCTCTTTAAAAAGAAAAAAATATTTAAAAAATTAAAAAGTATATAGTACTGACAATAAACAGTGTCTAGCTTGCTCCTTGTCACATTTCATGAATAAAAAAATCAAATCCATAAAAGTAAACTAGTGTTACACTTAGTGACAAAGAGTAGTGATCAGAGTCAAGAGACTGATGTGGAATGTGTTGTGACTGGTTGTTTTAGCAATGGTAGACCAAAACACTGTATTGATGAGTGGGTTCCAGCAGTAATTAGAACTAGGATGGAGTTATTAAAGACTAACTATGTCAAAGAATTGAGTGGATAAGATTCATTGTGTATTTCATTATTTACACTTATATTGAATACTCATCATATTCATTGTTAGATTTTAAATACAAGACATGTAAAAAAACTCAAATGATTTCAGATCAAATGTAGCTAATAGACTTGTAAGAAAGACTGATCATCTCTTTATAGATACACACACATAATTGTGTATAAACACATGAAGTCTTGTGCATATTTTGAAACAAAAAATGTAACTGAAAAGACAAAAGAAGGTAATATAAAGTAGATCGAGTGTTCAGAAATCCTCCTCAACATGATGTCATTTATTTGAACAGAAATTCACACAGTTGTGAGGATTATACCCAATGACTGTTAGGGGAACAAAAACAGTGTGTGAAGATCCCAAAACCAGCAAGATCTTACTGTATTTAAAGAACTCCATAAGAAGCTAAACATGGTGGTGCTTCCTATAATTCCAGCACTCAAGAAACTAAGGCAGGAGGATTACCATGAATTTGAAGTCACCGTTAGCTACCTAGTGAGTTCAAGAGCAAGTGATGCTACATAGTGTGATCCTGTCGCAAAACAGTAATGACTACAAGAAAGTGATAATATGGCTAGGGAAAGCAAGCCGAGAGAAATGCGGGAGTCAGCATTGCAGAGGAAGGCAGGAAACTATTTAGCTTAGCTTTATAAAATATGATGAGGCTTAAGATTTTACATTATATGCTTTTAGGAGTCTTTCCTGATTTTAGAATGGATTGCTTAATTTAGGCCTATGATATAATTAATATGTGGAAATTTATGTGAAAAACAATAACAGAACAAAAGGAGAGTGGGTATAATGTTATTTTGTTATTTTAATTGTGATTTACATCATGGGAGTAACACCAAAGAGATAAGAAAAAAATTTAAAGGCATATTTTGAAGAATTAAAATAAAATAATAATGAATTGGAAGTAGAGATGGTAAAAGAAACAAAAGCGAATATTTGAAATTTTCTGGCAGAAACATACAGAAATAAAAGCACTGAGTTTTCAGGGATGGGAAGTTGAAAGACTTGCTTTTTGCCATGTAGAGTTTAAATTCCTGAGAGACATTACTAGGGTTATACTCTTAGACATAAAAGTCTAAGGCTCAATAGACAGTTCTATTGTGAAGATTCAAAATTTATGAGTTCTTGGCATATGTAGGGGTGGCACTTAAAGCCATAAGAAGCCTAGGCATGGTAGCTCATGTCTGTAATTCCAGCACTCTATAGGGAGGCTGAAGCAGGAGGATCACTGTGAATTAGAGGCCAATCTGAGCTACATAAGTAGATTCAGGGCCAGCCTGTATTACATAGTAAGACACTGTTTCAAACAAAAGGCCTATATGAATGACTGGCAATCTAAAGAGAGAGTGCTATAAAATGAAAGACACTGAAAAAGACCTATCAGAGTGATATAAAATTGGGAGATGATGCCATTATACAAACTAAAAGATAAACATATTTAGGAAGTCAGGACCAGGCATGTGTGCTGAGATTTCAAAAAAGGGAAAGTGTAAGAAGGGTCTAATGAATTTCGCAGCATGGAAGTCATTAATAACCTTGGAAAAGTATTGAGTGAAAGGCCTAAGACAAAGCTAGATTTAAAGGGGTCAAATAAATGGACAGAAAATGAAAAATAAAGAGTTATGCTGAGAATATTGATTGAATCAGAGAACAGAAAAACTGACTTCTAGCTACATAGAATCATATGGCTAAGGAAGATATAAGCTTTTACTGTTAAAGAATGGAATCAATAAAATATTCTCAAAAGCTGACAGCTCTGATCAAGTAAAAAAATATGAATAATAAAGATGCAGGCAACAGAAGAAAACCATAAGGAAATAAAGCCTTTGAAAAAGTGAGAAGAGATGGGATCTAGAGTATGTGTGGCAACTGGAAGATTGTTTAAGGCCAGAACAATGGTATATACAGCTTACAAGAGGTAAATATTCAGATAATGGAAGGACCTTGGTAGAAGTCAGTGGTGAATGAGCCTAGTTCTTGCCCCGTACCGGAAAATGTTTCTCTTGATGGCTTTTATGAGTTTCTTGTTACGAAGACTATAGATGATTGGGTTGGCTAGTGGTGTTAATACAGAATAGACTACAGCCAGTGTCCGGTCAAGAGTCAGTGAATAGCTTTTCTTGAGTCTCACATACATGAAGATGATGCTCCCAAAGAAGATGAGGACCACAATGAGATGTGAGGCACAGGTAGAAAATGCCTTCTTTCTTCCTGCTGCTGTGTTTATCTTTAGCACAGCCCCAATTATTCTCCCATAAAAAACCATGATAAAGAGGAAGGTGATTAGGATGATGAAGGCATTGACGGCAAAGTCCACCACAACATTAGTGGAGGTGTCCTTGCATGCCAAGCTCAGAAGAGGTGGAAAGTCACAGAATATGTGTTGGATCTCATTGAAGTCACAGAAGGGGAGCTGAGAGACCAGAATTACTTCAGAAATTGGACACAGAAAGCCACAAATCCAACAGCCAGCAGCCATCCTGACACAGAGAGTTGTGGTCATAATTGCAGGGTAGTGAAGGGGCTGGCAGATGGCCAGGTACCGGTCATAGGCCATGGCTGTAAGGAGGTAGCATTCAGAGGCCCCGAGGGAGTGGAAGAAGTAGGTCTGAAGGAGGCATCCTGCAAAAGAAATGGTCTTCTTCTCACTGAGAAGATTAGCTAGCATTTTGGGGATGGTGGTGGCTGTATACCACAACTCCAAAAATGAGAGAGCACCAACAAAGTGATACATGGGCTTATGTAGGGCTATATCCAATTGTGTGACTAAGAAGATGATCATGTTACCACAGATAGTGAATAAGTATGCCAACAACAGCAGGACAAAGAGCCAGCCCCTAACATGTCCCACGTTGGGGAAGCCAAGGAGTACAAATTCAGACAAACTTGAGTGGTTGCGTGGTTCCATGGGAAGCTGAGGTGAACAAGGAAAAAAAAAAAAGTGAGAGTAATGTGACTGCCAAATCTATGTGTCCTCTCTCTCTGTGTCTCTGTCTCTCTGTCTCTCTGTCTCTCTGTCTCTCTGTGTCTCTCTCCTCTCTCTCTCTGGTCCCCACTTTCTCTCCCTCTCCTCTGTTAAAATTGAAAAGTAGCACTTCAGTTGCTGTTATTACTGTTACTACTATTAATACCAACCTAAAATAATAATAGCTTGCTCCACATATGCCCAATGAAATACTTACCATTGTTGTTCCTGCCTTGCAGATGAGAAAAAGAAGGAAGACATTATGACATTTTTCCATTTTACACAGATACTATATCACAGAAAATGTTGAATTTATGCACTTAACTTCTTACTGTTTACCTCTAGACTATGTGGCTTTCCCCTAAATATTCTATTGTCTCTCACAGGTCAGTTTTTCATTTAGTCAAAACTAAAAGGGTGAATATTGTGTATGAGATTAATGATGTAGCTAGTCTTTTCTTACTGTTCAGTTCACCTCTAAATATTTATTGAATGGATATGTTTCCAGCATGATGAATATAAAATTCAACAAGATACAATTTCTACAAGATTTTTCCACCAGAAATCATACAGTAGCTTTACAAGAAGCAGACACATCCTTCAGCCGTTTCAGCATATCCTGTGAAGCCCAGAGCACTGCCGAGTGTTTGGGAAGAGGCTCATTTCTTTGTCAAGGGTGATGGCAAAGAACTTGAAGGAGAGGAATTTGTCCAGCTGGACTTACCAAGGAAAGTATGAATTAGCGAGGTGAAACAGAAAAGGAATATTTTAGACAAAAAAAAAAAAAAAGTCCTCAGACAGGGAAGCACAACTCCTATACTATACGGAAACTGGGGAGGCTCACCCAAAGGTTTGGGACCTTATTGCTACAGACACAGAGTGCCACTGAAGACATTCATAAATGAATGACATGATTAGGCTGAATTACTGTCATTACTGAAATATAACTCTGTTGATATCAAGTTCAAAAATGAAATGAGTAAACTTGCCTTATGGGTACTGCTGAGGAGAAAATACAAGTGGTGACCAAACTATATGTTCATTGTTTAAAATTATTGCAGTAAAAGACACATTGCCATTAATCTTTTTCAAAATATTCCCCTCACTTTGGACACGCTTATTTCATCCTTCTTGCTGCTTTTGAGAGCAGTTCTGAAAATCCTCTTTCCTCAGTGTCTTTATAAGATGTGATCAAAAATTAGGTGACCAATAGAAAGAAACTCTCTTTAAAACATTTGTTCCCAGTCATCTTATTTATGTGATCTGGCACCATGCAATTTCTTGCTTTTCCTCAAAATTGCAATCACCATGTAAGGTAAACATTTTGAATCATTTAAGGACCTTGAAGCATTCATGTTGGCACAAATAATGACACTCCCAAAAGGGGGCTTCTATAACTGTTTCAGAAGGTGGCAAGAAAGATGAGGTAAATATGTTTTGAAGTGAAGGAGAATATACTAAAGGGAATGAATAACATTGTGTCTTTGATTGTAATATTTTTCAATTGATTGACACATTTGGTGAGAGAATGCACTTTTAAATTTAAACCTGATAAAATTTCAATAAGCAAAAATCTTGTATTTTTATAAAACAAATCATATAAAATACAAGTGAGGAGATAGCTGACATGGTGAAATTTTGTAACAAAAGAATGTATTGGTCATTCTACTTTTAAAGCAAAATGTGCATAAGATATAAAAAGATAGAAATGGGCCCTCAAGGGAGTCAGTGCAGAAGATGAAAACACATCAGAACTGTGGTTGGAGGTGCATCTGAAGAAGGCCAGGCAGCAAGATGAAGACAAGATGGTCGGACTTGCATTACTCACTAAGAGACAGATAGACCTCAGATGTCCAGGTTGATAACCAGAGTGTCTGGGCCCATCCCATCCAAAAACATGTTTTTATTCTTTCTATGTTATGAGTTATAGACAAGCTAAAGTTAACGATGGTAGCCATATATCCTTGGGGTGTGTCTTATTTTCCTACAAGTTAATATTAGCTAAGCAGATATACTTATAATCCTTTTAGCTGATTATATTTTGACCCATGTTGTACCCCCCTCATGATTTTGTTCTATAAAACATTTCCAAAGACGTAGACTCTGTGGCAACCCACCTCTCCTCTATCTCTCAGTAACTTTCTCTTACCTTTCCTAGTCTAACCTCTGTTGCTCCTTGGAGTTCATTCTTTGACATTCAATGATAAACATCTAAGACACAGGTCCACAGATCTGGCCCATCTAACATCCGGTAGGTTGGGAGTTATATTTCTTCTTTGTCAGATATGGCCAGTGTAGTCTCTGGCTCACCCACCAGCTGCTAAATGCCATCTGCTTTGGTCTCACCTGCCTCAGTGCATGTCTGGGAGGTGAAGGTTGGATCTAGAAGGCTTTTCTCCTTTGCACTGACTCATTCCCCACAGGCAGAATCCTTAGAGTTAACACTGAAACTTTTGAGCCACAAGAGGCAGAGGAAAAGGAAAAATTCCCCTATGGCCAGGGCCAGGTGAAATACAGGCTCAGAGGAGGCTCCTGTGAGGACACTTAGGGCAGGCTGAGTTTGCCTGCCCCCTGGGTAGCCGTTCTCAGAGAAGGCATGCTAGCTAGATATCACTCTTCCTTGCCACCACGTCCCTGCTCTCTAGAGCCTTCTTTACACAGATGAAGTCTAATACTGTTTCACTTCATTCTTCCTTTGAAAGCTTCCCTGGAAAAAGCTGCCAATTCTGGGGGCAAAAGTACAGGGTATGGACCCTCAGAAACATCACTTTGTATCACAATGCCAATAAAATACCCATTTACTGAACTTTTGCTAGGTAACACATACTCTTCTAAGCACAATGAATTTTTTAATTAATGAAGTCTTCACAATTACTCTCTGAGGTTGGTGTATTTGTTATTCCCAGTTTACATGTGAGGAAAATGAAGCACAGAACATTTACTAGCCAAACTAGGGTCTCATAAGTTCTGTCACTGTGTCACTGTTGTGAACCTAAGCATTATGAGCCAGGGCCTGTGATTGAGGCAGAGCAGGAAAAATAAGATAGGCAGAAAGGAGATAAGAAAAATCATAGTTTTCAAATTGTAATTTAAATAAAAACTGCAGGTTCAAGACACAAACCTAGTTTCAAAAAAAGCCAAGATCTTTAAAGCACAATAAGCTTGGGTTATTCCTTTGTACCTATGGCTAGGCCATTCCTTTTCAACAGTGAAAAGAGCCTTTCCCTATGGATGGGTTACAGCTCTGTCATCTGTAATGTGACCACCCCATGGGAGAGCAACTGTCCTCCTAGAAAAAGCTGTTGCCATTTTCCTTTCCTTTCCTTTCCTTTCCTTTCCTTTCCTTTCCTTTCCTTTCCTTTCCTTTCCTTTCCTTTCCTTTGCTTTGCTTTGCTTTGCTTTGCTTTGCTTTGCTTTGCTTTGCTTTCCTCCTTTCCTCTTTTCCTCTTCCTTTCTTCCTTCCTTCCTTTCTTCCTTCCTTCTTTCCTTCCTTCCTTTTTTTTTGAGACAAGGTCTTGCTATGCAGTTCAGGCTGGCCTTGAGCTCACTTCATAGCTCAGGCTGGTCTCTCATTTGCTATGAACTTCCTCCCTCACACTTCTGAGTGCTGGGATTTCAGGAATGTGCCACCGCACCCAGCTAGCTGTTGCCTTTCATCTGTAATCTGAATCCTTTTTCCATAGACTTATAAATTCTAGAGATGCCCTCTCAAATCTCCATAAATATTCATAGGTTAAGAACTGCTGGTATTTTTTATTTATTCAGGGGGGATAGTGGTGCTATTTGGTTATATAACTGCTTTGTCTACAAAGCAGTATCCTGAGACATGAGGACCTAGTATGACTGTTTAAAGTTCTTTACTATTAGAATTAATTGTGGAGTTCTTATTATTATATTGATGAACAAAGTGTGAGCAATTTGAAGTTTTAGTTAATTACTATAATATAGGAGAGTGAGTTATTTACAATGATGAAAATGCAGTTGGTTTTCTTAGTGAAGATCCTGCAGGAATGGTTGCTATTTATAGCTATAATTGTTGATTAATCTTTGTGGCTGGTTGATCAATATCTGTAGGTATTTTTGTTGCTATTGAGATTATGTGAGGAAATTAAATGATTAATAATATCACTAGTGTCATAAACATGAGAAAATAGAATTTAATTAGGCCTTTCTAATTTGATGTAGCAGTGGATGCTGTTATTTGTGAGCTGGAAATGCTTTTTCAGGCTGGTTTTTCAAGTCAGATTAAATCACCTATTGATGATGGTAAGTTCTGACTCAATAGGTTTTTGTGAAGTGGTGATTGATGGATAAGTATTGGGAAATATCCTAACACATTTGAGAAGTTAAATAATTTGGTTGAATAATTTATCTTTAGGTTATAGGTTATTGAGTTTAACCCTATTGCAATTGTAAAAGCAGTAATCATTATTGTAAAGGCTGAAGGTTTTAGATAGGCTGGTGTGGTTATTTGGTAAACACTTATAGGGGGAATATTATTTGAAATAAGGAACCCTGTAAAGATACTGCTAATTGCTAAAAGTTTAATAGATTTAACTAACATAGGATTGTTTGTGTTGATGGCTGGTGAAAAGGTGAATCAAGAGCTATTTAGCAAGGTGAAGAAAATGATGCCTGTACTGTAAACAGCTTTTAGGGCTGTAGTGACAAGAGTAAGGAGTAGGGCTCAGGCCTTTGTTTATGAAATCATGGTGACAGTTTCAGTGATAACGTCCTTAGAGCAAAATCCTGTGAGGAATGATATACCCATGAGACCTAATCTTCCAATGGTGAGAGTAGTAATGGGTAAAATTTTAAATAGTCCTCCTATTTTCTGAATGTCTCAATCTTCATTTAGATTATGAACAACTGAGCCAGAGCATATTAAAAAGTATAGCTTTGAAAAAAGCATGAGTGCAAATAAACAGAAAAGCTAGGTATGGTTAGTTGATACCAATGGTTACTATTGTTAGACCAAATTGATTTGAGGTGGAAAATGCCACAGTTTTTTTATAGCATTCTGTGCAATAGCACAGATAGCTGTGACTAGTGGTGGCTCCCAAACATATGCCTGTTTGGATAAGATAATCATTTTGTATCAGTGGAGAGAACAGATTTAGTAGAAAGATTCCTATAACTACTATTGTGCTGGAGTGAAGTAATGCTGATACTGGGGTGGTCCTTCTGTTGGTTACAGAAGGTAATCATGGGTGGAGCCAAATTGGTTTGGTTTTCCAGTTACTGCTGATAGTAAACCTATTAGTGGTGGAAAGGTAGTTTTGTCTTGTAGTTTATAAAGTTGCTGCAATTTTCATGAGCTAAAATGTAAAATAAACCATGATCTAAATATTACGATCTAATATCTCCAGTTTGATTATGTAAAATTGCCTACAGTGCTGTGGTACTAGCATCTGTTCAATAGAATCATCATCTGATTAATGAAAAAAATATATATTGTTCCTACTCCTTCCCAACCAATGAAAAGCTGAAATGGGTTGTTGGCTGTGACTAAAATTATAGTAGTAAGAAATACTATTAAATACTTGAAAATCTATCAATATGAGGATCTTAATGCATGTATCACAAGGAAAATTTGGGCCATGTTACAAATAGAACTACAGATATAAATAATGGAGAAAAGTAGTCTAATTTAAAGTTTATATTTAAGTGCAAAGTTTGAATTGTTAATCAATTTCAATTAGATACCATTGCTTCCTGATTTGAATTCAGAAACACAGAGGTTGAAATTAAAGTCAATAAGAAAAATAAAGAGGTAAGTGACATACACAGAATATGAGAGCTGTTGGTGAAAATTAGTTATGGAAGTTAAAATTGGAAATATAGGGTAACTAATGTTAAAATAAAAGATGAGATAAATAAATTAATTACTTTTATTTGGATTTACACCAACTTTTTGGCTCTTAAGTACAGTGGAATACTTATATCCTACAAAAGTTTTTAAAAAGCAGCAGTTTTAAGTGTGGTGCATGGAATTAGCAGTTCCAACTTACTTTCTCCATTGGGTAAATAAGATTTTATCTTCTAATATTAGATTCACAATCTAATGTTTTGTTAAGCTATAATTACACTATAAGTTTCCTAAAATGATTTTAGGGTTTAGGCTGAGAAGAATTAGGGACATAATCTGAAGGGCTATTAGGAAGTTTCATTTTGCACTGTCAGTTACAGTACTAGTATATGTTGTACAATTTGTGCTGTGGGACCACTTCCCCTCCATTCACCTGATCTTGGGCCATGCCCCAGAACCAATGCCTCCTTCATTGTCTTAAGGGAGGCTGTAATAAGATTAGGGACCTGGAACATTCCTAAAACTCCAGGCCAGAGTCTTCGCATGTTGGATATATTGACATGGCCTACAATAACTTTTCCTCACTCAAAATTCACTGATGGTTCACACATATGCCTCACATATACATATAATTTTAATTGAGTTATGGGAAAGATCATGCACAGTAGATACAGTCAAATGACTCAGCACCCAGTGTACGATACTCTGAATGACCCAATGAGAGGTTCCCTAGGAGGGGCACACATTCCTTTTTTCCTCTGCACACCATGCCTCCCTCCTTCCACTGCTATCATTTTTTTTTTCATTTCTACTGATGGTAACCCTCTCACTCTGAGCACACCTTCTTCTGTTAACTTCAGTAAATGTAGTTGCTTTTTTTCTTTACCATCATGTGTATCACATACACATCTTTGCTCATGGTATACACAAACCTGGAAGGTATCTGCCAGGAACTCATCACTCTGTGTCAGTAACATCCCCTCATCCTTCTGATATCCACTTTCACATCTTCAAAGAAGTGTCACCTGACCACATTATACAAACAATTTGTTTTTTATCCTTTATTCTCTTCATTATGCTGGTCATTTTTGTCATAACAACAACCATAAATTTAGCATCATACTTACATATTTATTTCCTTCCATTAATTATAAATCATAGGTTGGTGAAGATAAGGACCAAATATTCCCAACCTTAGTAGATACCATTTTTTCATGGCACAAAGTAGATATTCAATAATTGTTTGTTGGATAAATTAAAGAAAGGCTTCTCTGTCTATGCCCTATTAACCCACACCTTTATGTATATATTCACACCCAGATGAAGCCAGACTCTCCTGTAATAGGTTTCCAGAGAATTCTATGCTCCTGAGATCATCTTATATCTAATAATCCATTTAATATCTGTCTTTCAAATGGAATCATGAAGCTAGATATAGTTTTTTCTTCATATTTGTCTATGCATCACCATGCTCATATTGCCTTACAGTGTGTGACTCAGAGAATACATTCAATGTACTTGAAAGACATTTAAATGACACCCCCCTCTCTACTTGTTTGAAGGGTTTTTTTCTTAATATTTTTAAACATAAAAATTAAAATTTCAAAACAATGTAATAGAATTACAATGGTTAATACTTTGCACATTGTTTTCTTTAAATTAGTTATTCAGAGTACAAGACATAGGCATTTAGTTGTCCAAACAATATTAGCACAAACCTTTCTTTACAGTGAACTAAGAGAATTAGTAGTACAACTATCTTAACTATCGGTTTCTTCCCATTTCACAGTATTGCTCATTTTGGATCTTATTTACTCTTTCAGCTTCTCACACTAGGGAGAAAATATGATGTTTACACATATGAGTCTGATTTACTTCACTTTGACTTCTCATCTGTTAATCAGTAAGATTTTTGAGTCCCTATCAATTGGAATCATAAGTTAGAGCACATTTTTTCCTCTAAAGTCATGAACTACTCATCCAGTTATAAATGCTCAATAATATACTCTCATCGAGCTACAGGTTTTCTGTTCTCCCCAAAGTGTATTTAGAACATGATCATCAGATGAAAATCATGAAGGCAGAACAAAATGAAAGGTATGAAATTCTGGTAAGAATTAAACAGAATTACAAAAGGAGTGATGTAAAATATCTGAACATATTCTCTAAGAATTCAAAATTACCAGTATGGAGATGTCAAATTAGAAAACAACATGAAATTGGCATATTGTTAATTTGTACTGCAACTGTAATTTATCCTGACTATGATTTAATCAATATAATATAAAGTTTACCAGTTTATACTAACAAAATATAATGTGCATGTTTCAGGGCAAGGGCAAGGAAAAACAGGCATACTTTTTCTAACAGCCAATAGTAAATATTTTAGATATTGCAGATGCTGCCATGTCTATCAAAACTGCTCCAATCTCCCTGATAGGACAAATGTAGCCATTGGCAATGTGGAAAGATGGCTGTGGTCCTATAAAATTTTATTTACAAAATATTATTTACAAAAATAAACTGCAAACTTGATTCATAGTTGGATCGAGGCTTATACATTGTACATAGACTTACACACACACACACACACACACACACACACAAACACAAAGGGCACACATGCACACATTGTATTGTTAGAGATACTTTCTAACTTTAACATTTAAGAATACTTCTCTTTAACATGATCCATGAAAAATATCTGCTTTTATCAGAAATTTTTCATGTAACAAAAAAAAAAACCTGAAGTGCTTAAAATATATATTTTTTCACACAAGTTTTCCCGTATTTGGACTTCAGTGGTTATTTTCCTTTGTTCTGTAATTGTTCTTTCAACATGTACACTTTTAGAGCTCCATAAGTACCTATCCCAACACTTAGAACACAGAGGCGTCTCATTACTGTGAGTAGGCTCTGTCCATGGTAACCCCAGCAAGCCTGCAGACAGCAGTAATCACAGAGGAAGCTTTACACAAGCTTCCTCTTGAAGAAGAAAAAGAGGAAAAAAAGAAAAAAAAGGTCATCTATAAAGAATGAATAAACCTAAAGCTATAAAGCATTATCATTCAGATGACAGTTTTTTCAAAAGCTTTTATAATTCTCTCAATTAGTGTTAATAGCAAAGCCATGTAGTTATGTAAGATCCTTTAACAAAAGAATTGTGCATACTAACAATAGGGAAGTAAAGTAGTGTATTAGATAGATAGTACTGTATTAGAGAGATGTTATTTCTGCTTTAAGGTCTATCCTAATCATAGAACTCATCGGTTTTGTTTCTCAGCATTCACAGAAAGAAGTCCTTATGTACATATCAAATGTAACCTTTCATGCTTCTCATGAATTGCAAAACATCTTCAAAAGTCCTTGGACATCATAAAGCATTTGCAATGTGAAAGATTAAGAATGGTTCAAAATTGTATTGCTTGTTAATCACTTCAGAGATCTACAAAACTGATATATGCAACCACAGAATAAAGCTTGGCCTTTGTTTTACCCAAAGAATAAACTATAAACCTTCAAAACACCTTTAATTTCTAAAGCAATAGTTACATTTAATTTTCTTTCTTCTCTTCAACTTTATAGCAATCTTGAAAAGCGTAAAAGCACATTTAGTAATATTTAAGCCGCACAGTGTGTGAAGTTTTTTGTAAATTGTGACAGGCACTGAATAACCTCCTCCTCAGAATTCAAATTCGCAGTATTTTTAAGGATAGATTTAATAACCTCCCACATAGATTTTGAGAAACAGAACAAAATTAGCTATCAGGAAAACAAGGATTCAGGTTCAAGATAATGTTTTGTCATATAAAGCAAAGTTTAATTTGTAATTTCTCATCCTCATAGGCCACTAAGTATAATTTTAAAATTATTTTCTAAGTTTTAATCATTTGGTGTATGGTAGATACTCCAAACACCACCATCTGGCGCATTTTCTTCTCTTCTTTCTTCTATAATTTCATGTACATATTTGACCTTGGAAAAAGATTGTCAAATCTTCATAAACCTCACCTCTGAAATTTTGTATTAAATTTTATTTCATCATTAGGTTCATGTAGAATGTCATCCAAGTGTGGTAGTGTGTGCTTCTTATGCAGCACCCAGGAAGCTGAAGAAAGAGAATTGCCACAAGTTTGAGAACAGATTGCTGTACATAGTGAGTTCCAGGCAAGTCTAGACTACGTAACAAGACCCTGTCTGAATATATATATATATATATATATATATATATATATATATATATACATATATATATATATACACAAAAGAAATATATATATATATACAAAAGAAAAATTATAAGCATCAAAACATCTTTTAATTTCTAAAGTAATGGTTAATGTGCCTATGTTCATTTAGAGAGATTGTTTTTTTCTGATATTTATTTCTCCATTCATGAATGTAGTCTTAGTTTTATGTAGCTTATGCAACAACTTTATTTTGCTGCAACAACTCTAAATAGAAATGTATAAGAATTTCAAAAAGGCTTCAACATCTCATATACATCTACTGTTACAAATGATGTTTAGTTATATTTCTCATTGTTGCTGGTGTACAATAATTTAATTGGCTTCATTTATTTCCATTCAGTTATATAAAACTTGCCCACTGTTATTATTAATGCTAACCACTTATTTGTTGTTATCTATGTTTTAGCATAAATAAGAACATTATGCATAAATAATTTATCTTTTTCAGTTTATTTATAGTTTTAATATTGTATTCTTTTTGCACATCAGCCTCACTAGCCATACTTTCTGTACTATATGAAAAAATTATAGTAGTCATTAATCTTGTGATTTTTTATATTAAAGAAAATGGTCTTCTTATATCTCCATTAGTTTTGCCATGATTTAAAGGGTACCTTTTATCAGAATGGTATTGTTGCTTCTTATTTTTACATTATGAAACAGCAGTAACTGCTTACTCATTCCTTCATAAAATAACTTTTTTAAAACCTGCTTGTGATAAAAGTCATTATTTTCTTTTTAAATGTTGAATCAACTTTACTTTCATGAAATAAGCCAACTACACCAGAATACTTGTTTATGGTATTCAGTTTAGGAGTACAGTATTTGGAGAGAGAATTTTACATTATCTGCTAATGACTAAGATAATTATCTAATTCTGTTTTTTATTCTACTAATTGTGTTCACTTTACATCCAGTGTGAGGCTGACTTTATAAAATGCATGTGGTATTGTGTTGCTATTGCTTCTATTAATGGAATTAGTTTATAAAACTAGAAAGTGTTTTTCTTGGAGAGTTGGAAGAAATCACCTTAAAAAAAACCTTAACCTCATTCCTGTGACATTTTTAATTGCTAAAACAATATCTCATACATTTCTTGTTTAATGACCTGTTTACCGATGGCTCAGACTTATGGCTGAAGCATGTTCTTCAAACTAATGACCTACCACTCAAACTTACAATCCTTCTTTTTTTGTACATGTCCACACATCTTGTTCATAAGCCTCAATGATTTGATATAACAATCCTTGTTTATACAGAACCGACATCTTTGCAGATTTTACTGTACAGTACTGTAGTTTTATGTCCTGTTATACATTATAGTGCAGCACGAAAGTGGTACACAAATAAAAACAAGGTCCTCCCTCAGAAAATGGAAAGATATACCCTGTTCATGGGTAGGAAGAACAAACATTGTAAAAATGGCCATTCTCCCAAAATTACTATAC
>PVJX010028534.1:0-23794 GCA_004027295.1 Dolichotis patagonum | reverse complement strand
TAGAGTTCACTAAAGTAAAGACTTACAAGGTCTAACAGATATCTGTTGGTGCTTATATGCACCTACTCTGCCTGACCTGAGGTATTCCCTACCTGAGATGAGAAGGCAATAAACATTTGTGGGTTCCTGCTGTAAAGACTCATCCCTACATGGCCTATGCTTGACCATTGGCAGTGACAGCAGGCCTGCATTTGTAACAGAGATAACTAAATAAAAATTACATACAGCATACAGGCCATGAGCTCTAAGAAGTTGAGAAAATAAAATACAACCACAGAAGCAGCTTGTAATTAGTTCCATAAAAGTTTAGCTAAAAGATGAGTTATACCTGTAGGAATTCCTGCACACACATATAACCCTATAACCATATAACATGTAACTTGTAGGGAAGTTAGCATATTAGCTATCCTATAAGTTTCAGAAATCCAGCCTTAGATCTGCCAGAAAATTTTTTAAATTTTAATTTTAAAGA
The DNA here is from genome assembly GCA_004027295.1 of Dolichotis patagonum. Classification (NCBI taxonomy): domain Eukaryota; kingdom Metazoa; phylum Chordata; class Mammalia; order Rodentia; family Caviidae; genus Dolichotis; species Dolichotis patagonum. The sequence continues at coordinate 23,322 of PVJX010028534.1, read as the reverse complement.
GAATAAAACCAAGCAAAATAAAACAGAATAAAGCCAATCCAAACAAACCAGTGTGACACAGGACTTCAGAACAATACAAAATCAACAGTGGTTACCATATGCCTCTTGTTTATTCAAAATAGCTGCCCATAACTTCAGGCATAGTAAAAGTCAAACAAAATAGAAGAGAATAGAACCAATAAAAACAAAACAATGAATGCAATAAAAGACTTCAGACCAAGACAATAGTAAATCCAAAATGGCTACTATAATACATCCCATGCCATGGGATATAATAAAATTTAAAAATACAAGACAGAATAAAAACCCAACCCCCCAAAATAATGAAAATGACACAGGACTTCAAAACAAGATAATAGGGAATTAACAATGGCTACCATCTTCAGAAGGAGACCCCCCTATAGATGCTACATTGCATATTGATATCCTCTGAATAGATGATCAGACTACTGGCTTTAGACCTGAAAAATCAATGAAACACTAAACACTACAAGTATTAAATTGCGTTATATCTCAGTAGCTATTGTTCAGCCTGTGTTTCTCTGGATCAGCTGGTGGCTTACTGGGATGGGGAGAGTTGACTCTTCTTATTTCTCAGCCTGTGAAACAGAAGTGACTGGCATCTGGCTGTCTCCCCAGTGGCTGGTGCATGGTGCTGATTTGCAGGGAGGGCTTGCTTCTTTCTTTCTTTCTTTCTTTCTTTTTTTTTTTTTTTTTTTGATCGGTACTGAGGATTGAACTCACAACCACTTGCTTGCAAGGCAGGCGCTTATGCTGCTGAGCTAAATCCGACTCACAGGAATGGCTTGCTTCTTGATGACTTCTTGTTCTCTTCCTCTGAAGTCCGCGAATGGCCTCTGCAGGAGAGTTTATCTGGACCAGCTAGCTCACTGTGAAGGCTATGAGCTCACACACTCAAAGCCTTTCACTGGTCATGCTGAATGCCAGCCAGTCCATGCATGGCTGAAGTGTGAGCACATCATTCACAGGATTGTTCCACACTTATTCCCCTTGATTTTTGTGTCTTTTCAGGATAGTTAGCCCAGTCCTTGCTTTCCTGCTCCCGGGTAGCTATGGTTTTTGCCTTAAACTCTAGAGACAATCGCCCCAAGAGAATAGAAGAGTCAATCAAATACTTGATCAAGATTTGATGAATGTCCAAGTACATTAGATAGTCTCCTAGATCACATTAACTCCTTTACTACCTTGCCAGAGTAATGTTACAAAGCAGACAGACCAATATTATGTCCCTCCCTAAAAGCAACTTAGAAAATATTCTATAATAAGACAATTTGGTAAACTTGGCAAGGCCCATCCTAGAACAACTGACAACCCTAATGTTACTGCTTCTATCTGGAACTTGTCTCAAAAAACATCTCCTGTAATATGCCCAGTAAAGATTTGCCAGGGAAACTAGAAGGGGAGAGAAATGTAGCAAAACTCACCACCTGCCCCTGGCCACTATACTTCAGTTTGTTAGTTTCTCATGTAATAGTTCCAGTTCTAGTTCCTGTTACTTTTATTTCTTAGAAATGGTCACTGTGATGCATTATAAGAACCAGTCCCCAATTGACAAACCATTCTGCCTCTATAATTCCTGCTTGCTTATTGCGTGAGCCCTACACCACCAGAGATCAGGGCCTGAAATTTTGGGAATGATCCTGATCAGTGCCCATCACTGTTAGTAAATCTGCCTCTAAATCCTGGTTTCTGCTTCCTGTAGCATCTGCCCAGTGAATATTAAGTACATAAATAGGCGGTATGAATAATAAATGATAAAAATAGTTTACATGTATGTATAACATTATTCCAGGATGCTGCATAATCATCCATCCAAAACAATGACTTAAAACGTTGCATGTTGTTCTGAGAGCAGGAATTTCAACAGGATTCAGTGGGAAAAGCTCATCTGTACCCCACACAGTGCCATCTGGGATGACTTGAAATCCAGAGTTAACTGGGAATCAGAGTCCACAATCACCTGAAGTGCGTGATAGTGGCAGTTGAATGTCACTTGGAAACTGCTTAGTTTATTTACAGGAAGCAGAACCACATGCATGGCAGTTTTATGACTCAGCCTTTTTGGAGGTCATGTAGAATCATTCCTCCTGTGCTTTGTTGATTGAGGCAGATTTTAAGGAAAGGAATGGAGAAGCCACCCTAAGAAATGAAATAGTAGTAGTGTGAAAGACATACTGCAATAAGAGCATATGGGATTGTGGTGTATTGGAGTGGCCAGTTCTGGAAGAAACAAAGTGCCATAATTTCTAATATTTTAATAGAGATTTTTCCCTTCATAAACTTTTATTCACTAGATAACTTTAGAAAATAGTAATGAAATCACCCTGCTAAAGAGATTCTTTCTGATACAGTAAATATGTACTATTTTCTATAAAAGTTACTGTATAGGAAGTGAACTGAGAAAGTAATTTGTTTATCTTACATGGAATCATTTAGAAATAAGCTTATAAAGATGGCAGGAAATATGTCTTCTGAATAATCAGCTCTATCCATAATTTCTGGTATGTATGTGCCATGTAGGGGAGTGCTCAATGAATTACACTGCATAAAGGATTATGATTCCATCTGATAATGTACAGTATTTCTTAGTCATTTCAAAAAGCTAGTGTGTTCTTTATATTGGTCCAAATGTTGTTGATCATATAGGCCAGAATATATGAGCTTTAGAACTATTTTGAAAGGTTAGGTTTTATTTTCTGGATGTTAGAATTTTATAGCATTTCCTCTGTGATTTTGGAGCTCTACTTACTCCTACTGTACTAATTAATTAATTAAATTATATGGCATCACACATCATGGCATAATTAGTTTTACATGTGTTTGCCTCCTAGGTTGCAAACAAGTCAAATGCTGGATTGTAGCCCCACAAGTTTCCTACCAGAACACCATACTTCTGCTGCATGGTAGCAGCTGTTTGTCAACTGTTGAAATAATGAATGAAAATCTAAATTGTGTTTGTCCTTTCATGTATATACTTGTCTTTAAAAATTAAGTTGTTCCATGAAAAATGAAGACACTTATGATTTGATTAGACTCATCCACTGTAAAATAATGTATTGAGTTCAATATCAGAGTAAATAGATACATACTCGGTAAAGATGAACATATTACCTTTAAATATTTTGTAGTGTCCTTTTATTAAAAGAAAAAAAAAGAAGAGTCATGTTAGAAATAGCTTTATTTAGGTTGTGCACATTCCTTAAGAGATCTGACTGCATTAGCGCTCTCAGTCCTAGAATCTGGAATGAACAGGCCACACCACCTCAGAATCCAAGATGATATCTTAAGGTTTATTATACATGCTCAGGAAGGTTTCTGGATCTATGAGTTCTTCATAATTACATAAATACTTTATGATTTGTTCTGGGGGGAGCAGGTCAGGTGCAGTGTATTGCAGGTTATCATCATCTAATCCTTGAGTACCCACTTTAAGGGTCTTAAAAAGGTGTAGTGCCAGTTGATGAATCCGGGTAAAAAAGTCTGTGATGATCTCCTCCAGGGACTGAGACTGTATCATGTCATCAAGATACATGGTTGGCATTCTTATTACTGAAACATGCCATTGCGTGAAGAGCCTTGTTGGGATGTTATGAGAAATGACGATAATTTTCATTTTTTGAAGCCAAAATTCTGTTTCGTTCCTTTTATGGCGAAGGTAATCTAAGAGGACTTGCTGAAGAGTTTCGTGGGAGGATTCGAGGATATGCAGCATGGAAGTGGGGTAAATGAGCAATAGCCCTGTCACTGCTTCTCCTGGGTGATACTTTAAAATTGACTGAAATGCTTGGTCATAGTATTCAGCAATTTTATTTTTCTCCGTGTTTGCTTGTATATTGGCCACTAGAAACATCCTATGGAGGAGGAATTTCTTTAGCTGCAGTGTTTGTTTCTGTTCCAGAAGGTGCAAGTAATTGTCACGGGGCACCTGTGACATTAGAGTAGTATCCAGTGGATAAGGCCTTTTGCTGCTCTTTTGGTTATGGGCCATGAAGGCAACGCCAGAGCTTCTTTAAGCTTCCAGATGATTCCAATTTTTAGTATATTGTGATAATTGTGTTATCAGGATAACGTCTGAGTGATGAAGTCTTTTTTTTTTCCTTTCTGATAGAAAAAAAGAGTAGAACACAGAAATGTTTCAGAACAGTGAAAATCTCTTCCCAATATTATCAATAAATAATGTCTTTCAATTGAATGTTAAGACAAACTAAAGAGATTATTTTAAGATTTACAGTGAAATTTTCAACATATCCTAGGAAAAATTCTTCAAATGTAATGTAATGATGAACACAGATTGTCTTCATTTGTGAAGTTTTAAAAAAAATAGTACTTTATGAGAAGTATTCCAACTTCTTTTATACATTTAACTGGTCTATATAGTTAAAAATATCTGGGCACTTTAAGCTTATTTAATCTTTGGTACACTAAAAGTTGATAAGTGTTACTTGAATGATGACAATAAACTCTTTAGAACATTTTTTGATTCTTTGATTCCTATCAGTATCTCTTTGGCTTTTTAAAAAAGGTTCATATAAAAATATAATGCTACTTTAACTTGATCTTCTTCAAGATATCCTCCCCCAGCCCCTGGTCAGCATAACATGTCATTTATTATTTGAGTGCTTTGCCACCTGTACCTCAGGTCCTGCTTGCTTGTCCTCCAGGAAGCCTTCAGCTGCCAGGGCTCTGGCAGGCGGTCCTGGGTTCTGACTTCCACAGGGCATAATGAGACGGAATGCCCATGGTGTTAAAGGGCAGGGTGGACTTAGGACTCTCATTTCTTAATGTAATGAGGGTGTCTGAACAAAAACCTCACCTCACTTTAGGACTGAGGATTTCTTTTCCAGAATGGCTTTCTGTTAATTAGGTGCATTTTAAGTCAGACCCCTGGTGGATCTGGGTGTTTTTTTACTTTGGTAAATAAGTATGGTGGTGGAGCTCATCTGTTGCGTGTATGCGCTAATTACTACAAGAGCACGTATCTGCAACTGTGTAATTAATGTTGAATCTAAGAAAGTTGTTAAATAGAATTCAGGTACTGAATTTAATGTGAATGTAAATTAATTTTAGAAAAATTTAATAGTACAATACTATATTCAAATAAGCTATAAATAATTATTTTAAAGCAGTGTATTAAAAACACTCTTATTCAGTGAAAAACTAAAATGTAGAATTTTTTTTAAGGTTTGTGTCATTGAAACTAATGATCAATACATAAATAAGTGATAAATTACGCCAGAAAGCAGAGCCTGAGAGGTGATTTACTAATTCCTTAATTGTATGATGCGTAAAAATCAACTTTGATCCCTCACTGTCATTTGCTTTATCATTTCCTGAAACAAGAAAGTCTTTCCCGAGGCTAACCTCACCTTTGCTCATCCTAGGGCCTGTTCTCACCCTTACCCTGCGGCTTTGCAGAGTGTAACGATGTTGATGGCAACTTCCGTTCTCATGGCTTTTCCTTTTCCCCTGGTTCCTGTGATCTTTGAGTTTCTTTCCAAATCTATATTTGTGGTCTGTCTTAGGGCAATCCTGAGTGCCCATGTAGAACTTCGACCCCTCTTCCTTGCCCTTTCACTCAGCACCATCTATAATTCTCTCTGTGAGGACGGTCGCTGGTCCTTTATGCTGCTGTTATCTCTAGAAAACATGATTGGCTCTGTTGATTGATCACAGACTTTTCCAGCTGAGCTGAGATGTACATTGGAGTCCTCAACCTAAAGGTTCAGGAAGATACAATTAGTTACTTGGGATTGACAAAAAAGAAAACAGCCTATAGCTGTATTTTCTCTTCACAGAAGTGTCCTAAAATTATACCTGTAGTCACCAGTTTACAACACTTCCTTAAATGTAATTCTATCTTTCTAAATTTTAAATGTGAATACATTTTTATACTTCTTATCATACATATTTTCTTTACAAATTCCAGCTTTCTCATGTTTCCTAAAAATTGTCTGCCAGCTTCATTCTGTTACATACTCTTTCTTCTCCCTTTGAAATGCATTTGGTATTTGAATTTTTCTACTACCTCCTTCATACCCCTAACTCTTTATTTGGATTTGGATAATACGAAGAATCTTCCACCCTCAGAATTTCTCTAGATTTCCTCTAAAAATTCAGCTATGAGTGTAAAACTGTGAGGCTTCATGATACATGTGCTGAAAAAGATGTTGATTTTACAAAGTTCTTGTTGCTACCTCCCTCCGTAGACTGCCAAGAAGGGGAGAATCAGTATTGTCTCCATCATGTCCACGGTGATTTTTAGCATGAATTTTCAATCCTCAGTGGTGGATTAGACCAGAGAGAATATAAAGAAACACAATGAAATGGTTTATGACTTAACACTGGTCTTTGCCAAAGTCAGGGATATTTTCAGGGTGATCAAGGAGCCCTTTTTGTATGTATAAACTCAAACAAATCTTTTATATGCAGCTGAGAGTCTTCCTTTTCATGAGACTTAACCTACAGCACAGTTTCCTTCCAAACTCAGCAAAGGACTATCTTTCGAGGTAAGATTAACTTCTTACTGTCCTCCCTCCATTTTGTTGAGTTTTTTCTGGTTATAATTACATTCCCTAAAAGACCAGAGAGAGAGTAGATAATGGACAGTAGAGTTCTGAGCAAGATGGTTAACTCATCTATCTGTCAGGTTCCCATCATGTTCTTTGACTCCCTAACTCTTGAGGTAAGTAAAACTGTTCCATAATTCTTCTCTCCTGTCTCTGCTCTGTCTCTTGTCAAGGTCTGGCTAACCTGCACATCTGAATTACTTCTTAAAGATTTCTGTTTCCACTGGTGTTACAACCTTGACACCCCTCTCCTCTAAATCATAGTGTCTTTGTCTGATCAGTGCTTCCTGTCCAACGTCTCGTTGGTGATTTCATGTGTCTTTCTAAATTTTCCTTCCTTCAAAGAGGAGAAAATGGTGATCTTTCTTTGCATGTTCAGTTTCTATTTCCCTTTTCTTTCATAGATCTTATTTCTTTATTTCTCCAATAAAAATAAAGTGTAATTTCTATTAGTCTGAGAAACATGAATTGGCATTTCACGAAATTAAAAATTGTATGATTGTGATATTTTGGTGTGGTTTGGTCTCATACACTCAGAAATAATAGTTTTTACCACCATAAATAGTTTTTCCTACATCTTTATTCTATTTTTCCAGCACAGTTTTCCATCTCTCAGTGTGTTTCTTAGTATTGGGTTGCTTCCTTTAAATTTTAGTTTCACTACCACATGGCTATCTGAGAAGCTTAAAAGCCACTTGACTTGTTTTCTGGTCTTTCATCAATCACAGTGAAATGTCAAGAGTGAAATTCTGACCTGATAAGAACAGAAACATGATCAATCTGGGCAGTTTTTGATTGAGTGACTATATAATTAAAATTGTACACTCTCGGAAACTCAGATGTCACAGTCCTGTGTTCCAATTATTAAGGGCTATTTATCAGTCCTTGGATGGTGGATCGAGCAGAACACTTAGAGTGATTTGCTTAGAGTGCTTGTCCAAGCTCAGGTTCAAACTTGCAACAAGAACTTGAATAGGAACCAGTTATTCTACTTAGCTACTTTGTTATTCAGCTTATTTTACCTTCATGCGTATACATGTGGCTCATTTCAAACAGTGCATTCTACTTTTCCTATATACTTTATGATTTTCTTCTCCAGACTGAATGATTATGAATCAACAAACTCCCAGTGTCCTTTTGTCTTTGTAAATCAGAGAGGTTAAAATTATTAGATATCGGCTAAAGATACACTAGGTACTTTTACATGGACCAATTTAAACTTCATGACTCTGTGAGGTGGACAGGAATTTGCTCACCATTTATGGATGAGGTAGCTAACAAATGGAGTAATTAGGTACTTTGCACATAATTACTTTTCTCAATTTCTCTATTTTGTGTACCTGCAATAAAAGTAGATATGTAATCCCTTCCCTTTCCATGAGCACATGGCCGTTTGTTCCCTATCTATGGCATGACAATTCTCATGGAAATGGAAGATTTCCTACAGCTTGGATAAAGTAAATTTAAAAGAAATCTACAACATTATACTTGTGATTCAATAAAACCTCTTTACTATCATTAACTACTGGTTTAGCTGAAATTTACTGACTGCTTTGGTGTGCCACATAACATGGCACTATACAAGTGTGTACATGGACAGTATCAGACCCTTGTTTCAGAAGCTCAGAGTCTTTGGGGTTAATGAAATAGTCATGAATCTGACATGTTCTGGAAGCAGATCAGGGAAAAAATTAATTCCATGCTAATCATGTTCACTGCTTAGCGAGGAAGGGGCAGGACAAATAAAAAGTATCTAGATGCAGTATGTATCAATACCCCACAACGAATATGCTCGAAAATTTTAAAAAGGAAACATTGAGATAGAAAGGGCAGTTGGTTTTTGTTGAGACTCCCAATAAAAGTTTTCACTTGAGCTTAACCTTCAGAGCACAGGGTTGGGGTGTGGCTCTTGATAGTTCTTGAGTTTATTGAAGTTGTCTGTTAGTGAACTTGAGGGCACCTGGGACACCAGGTCCGCTTTAACCTTTCCCCATGTACTAACATTTTACAGAGAAGCAGCAATAAGTGACTTCTTTGCACTTTATCTGTGGTGCAATATACCTAAATGATCAGCCTAAGGGAATTGGTGTTTTAAGGAAATGGCTAACAATTACTAAGTAGACAAAATATACCTGATTCAAAGGAACATATGAGTGTGAGATCAGTTAGTGCATCAGTGCACAGTGGAAAATTTATCAAAAAAGAAAGCTTAATTACTTTTTTAGCAATGTCCCTTTTCACCATAAGCATGTTCACATAACTATGTTCACTAAAGGACTGAAGAGAAATATCATAATAAAGATATAAAAAGTGAACACTGAATGTCTAAAATGCTGGAACAAGAACACGTTGCTGGAAGGATGAGTACTTGAGTTAGGCGTCACGAAATAGATGTGTTTTGTGTAGGGAAGATGGAAATCAGGATGGACAGAGAAACAGCCATTGTAAACCTGAGATGCACAGAGCAGAGTGCTTAAGTTAGCAGATCTGGGAAACTTGGCACTCATTAAAAAAACAGCAGTAGTCTGTTCTTGCTGCAGTGGGATTGTGTGTTCCTCACGGAACCCTTGGGTTTGTTAAGTTGCAAAATCCTGGTGTCTAGGCCAAAGGTGTCTGAAACAGTAGCTTCTAAAGTGAAGTATGAGGTCTAGTTTGAGTCTGAAATATCCCTTCAAATAGTCACATGTTAAAGGATTGGCTCCTATCCGGGATGTAATTGGATGGTGGTGCAAATGATAGGGGCTAGTGAGAGCTTTTTCTCTCTAGGGTTTTGCTGATCTAGAGGATACTGGGAACCTTAGCCGCTCCTCTTCCTCACTGCTTCCTGCCTGCCCTGAAGTGTGCAGCTTGCTCTGCCGTACACCCTGATATACTGCCTTGCTGCTGCTTGAGAGCATGTGACCAACCAACTGAAACGTCCAAAACCGTGAGCCAGAACAAACCAACCCTCCCTGTTGCGAAGCTGACCATGTCAGGTATCTTGTTAACTGTGACAGAAATGTGTCCAACACAGCCCATGAATTTGTATTTTTGACAAATATTCTCGCACTCTTTCTATTTATTTCTACTTAAGGAAGAAGAGACCACTCCCAGTGACTTAACCCCTATGTGGTTATTAGAATCTGCTGATGGAGAACTTTTTTTTAACAAAACCAGTTTCTGGTCTTATTTAGCCTAGAATGGACCATAAGCCATATATTTGTTAGGACTCTTCAGGTGATTTTAGCCATGAGCTATGAGCCATGAGCAGAATTGCTAGTGTGGACAACTGAGTGAGGGGAGAAGAGGAATGGGATGGGAGGAACAAAGTAAGTTATAAGCAATTTGTGGAGGACTCCATGCTGTACTCAGAGGTGTGAATTTTCTATTGGTTATAAAGAAATCACTGGAATTTTCTGAGTACCTATAAACATGACTATGGTTTTAAGAAGTTGCCTGTGAAGAACAGAGGCATTAGAGATGGAACATAACAGTGACACCATGGTTATCAAACTCAATTCATACCAGATTTGTGCTCAGACATCAAAAAGTTCAAGAATTGTGCATATTTTTCTCATAAGAAATAATGGAAAACCAAATAATTGGCTCTGTGGGCCAAAAATTACACTTAAAAATTCAGTTTTCTAGGATTTTTAACACAAAGTTAAAAGCTCTAGGTTGTGGACATACCCCCTAAAACATCTAAACACAATAAATATAGCACATTAAATATAAAAAAAAATTAAGTAGGTGAAATTTAAGAAAAAATTACAAATATTTTACTTTGACTTGGTTTCCTGGCATACTGGAGATCAGAGAGAAATTGGAGGAGGGGGAGAAATGTTAGTTTTTGGGAAGAACGTCACCACCCATAAAGACGACTGGCAGTATACTTTCTGGGGTCTTTTTTCTTGGTCTTTTTTTCACCTTTTGTCACTAAACATTTGGGCAGTAATCCTTAGATCTGAGGCATCACCTCAGATCTGTGTCTGTGGCAAGACACACCATGTGACTCACTGTCACCCAGATAGGTTTTTCAAGTCATATTTTTGGCTCAACTGTCAAGCAAAACTATAAGCACAGAGCAGATTTTTTCTAATTTTGCTCTTTGCATAGTTTGAACTTGGAACTGTTTGACAAATGAAGTGTCGCTGTACTAGAATTACCCAGAACCTTTTAAGAATTTTGAAGTTTGCAAGTAAGTTCTCTTATCCTCTGCAGTTAAAGGAGTAAATGGATTAAACTGTTTTTGAAAGTAATTTGACAATATGAATCATGAGCTTAAAATCTTTTCACCCTTTTGGTAAGTAAAGCCTCTTCTAGGTACTTGTGATACTAAATAAAATTACTGACAAACACTGCAGTGTGAAGACACTGTATTAGCTGGCTTCTGTTTCCAGAACAGAGTGCCTGATACCCACAAGTTAATGGAGAGAGGTTTAGTTTGGTTCCTGGTTTCAGATGTGTCAGTCCATGGTTGGCTGGCTCTGATACAGAAAGATCATGGCGTAAAGGCATGACAAAGGAAAGCTCTTGAACTCATGACATCTGAGAAGCAGTAGGGGAAGAGCCTCTGAGGAAGGGACCAGTGACCAGATATATTCACCAAGGTCATGCCTATGACCTGCTTCCTCCAAATAGGCTCCACTAATCAAGAGAGGAACCCATTCCATTGATGAAGTCATTTACTTTGTAATCCAGTCATACCTCTAATCTTTAATCCAGTCAAAGTGACAAGATTAAGTGACACAGATGCATATTATAGAAATCACGAGATATCAGTAGATACCAGTAGATATCTTGGTTACTTTTCTCTTATTGCTGAGACAAAATACCTGATGCCCAAAATTAAAGAGGGAAAGGTTTATTTAGCTTATAGTTTGTGGAGGTTTCAGTAATTTTTTGGGTCCAAGACAAGGTGACTCTTGGCAAAGGGCAACAGTTCATGGCAGCAGAAAACAGCAAAAGCAGCAATAGCAATATGGGAGGAGCATAAATACAAGATTATTTCTGTCCCTTATATTGTATGTAGGCTCCTCACCCTAAGGTGGGTGTAGGACTCACACCCATAATCCCAACCTGGACCATGAATCAATTACAAATTCTAAAGCCTGCTCCCATGACTACATGAGGCTTTGGGAGGAGATCCAGGCACAAACCATAGCAGTAGATATATTAATTACAGAATTCTAATGTTCCTGAGTTTATTTTTGAAGACTACTTTAAAGGCACAGAAAAAGTAATTATTCTCTAAATCAAACTATATAAGATATATGTAGTATGTCACCTCATTTTTTTAAAAGAGCACAGAAAGGGAAGAGTAGCAGGAAATCTATCCAAATGTTAATAATTAGGGGTGATAATTCTTTTTCATTTTCCAAGTTTTCTAAATGATTATATTCTGTTTAGAAAAAAAAATTTAAACACCAATGGGCTATTGCACTACTTTTGTGAAAGGTGACACATATGTGGTCCATTTGTGATTCTGGGATAGTCTAGCTTGAGAGCCTTCTAATAAGTAAGACTTACAAAGTGATGGTACATGGACCAGGGTAAAATCACAAAGGGAACATCACAAAGGGAACATCACAAAGGGAAGTCTGAGCCTGCTGACTAAGAAGCATGATTAGAAGCCCCAGAGATAGAAGATGGAGTAGACACAGTCTAGGAATTTCTGTCTGTGAAACTCGGCACACTACTGAGAGAAAACAGATCTTTAAAGGTTTCAGTCCAATTGGACAGCTTAAGTTTGAAGTGAGGCACTGGCAAAGACAGAAGAAGATATGTGACCATGACCAGGTAGATAGAATTTAATTATCTAGATGTGGGGTTAAGGTGTGCAAGGACTTAGAGAGGGCTCTGTGTATTTAAGTATCAATCACTGAAAACTAAGATTTTCTTTTTTTAAATAGAACTAGAGAATACAGGAGAAAACTATTTGGAAGAAAATTAGTTTGTATAAATTATGTTGGAGTTGCCATGGAAATACCAGGTATAAATGCAACTGAAAATCTGGTGATGCAAATATGGTAGTCATAGGTATCAAAGGAAGAACTGAAACCATGGGAACAGATACGATTGTGAGACAGTGAGAGGAGGAAGGTGGTGAACAAGCAGAACACCTAATTTTAGAGAGTGGACAACTAAGAGGCAGTGATAACAGGCAACAATAGAACAGAGCAAAGTGGAGAAGGGTCATGAAAATCAATATAGAAAAGAGGTTTCGAAGTGGGCGGTTGTGGAAAATTCTAAAGAGGTCAACAAGATTAAGGCCTGAAGTGACCCTGGCAATTTCAAGTTTTCTGGCGAACTTAAGAAAAACAGTTCAGTAAAATGGTTAGGGAATCCTAGTTGCAGTTTTTTTTAAATTAGTCATTGTAAAGTAAGTGGTCAGAGAGACCACTGCTCCAAACAGTTGGCAGTACAAAGCATGAAAGCACTTTGATACCAAATTGCAGGGGAGGAAGATTATAGGGGAATTATGCCACAGTGATCCTAGGTTTTTCTGTATTAAAAGCTAGCATGCTGTGTGTGTGTGTGTGTGTGTGTGTGTGTGTGTTCAAACTACCATCTGTCCAGCTGGGAAGGTGGAGCATGAAAATGGAATGCTGCATTGTATGTTTTGAAAATACTTTAAGATCATTACGTTTGTCCACAGCTTTTGAAGATACAAATAACATTAAACTCTGTATTATGTTTGGTTTTTTTCCTAGTTAATATTTTGTTTTTAATTAGTGCATGTCAGCAGTACATGATTGTTGCATTCCTTGTGGGGGGTTGGTATATACATAGCACATCTTAATTTTCTTTTCCTCCCCTGTGCCTCCCTGTTTAACCTTTCCACCCTTCTCTTGGTCCCCTTCTTTTTTCAAAAAGATCCATCTCCCTATTTCCTGTTATTTTTCTCTTCATTTATGTGTTAGGCTTCTCATATAAGAGAAATCATGCTATATTTAGGTTTGTGTGTCTGATGTATTTCACTTAAAATTTATATTTTCTGCTTCCATGGCAGACAGAAGAGCAATAAAAAGAGATATGAGTTGCTAACATATTTGTTACCCATTATGTCAGGTGAGATAAGTACAATGAATCTTAATTTTTCATTACCTAAAATAGAGTGATAGTAAAATTACTTTGCATATACAAAGATAATTTAGACTGGAGTAAATTCACAACTTCAGTACAAGTGCCTATTCTGGCACATATAATCCAGTGGTGGTGAACCTTTTAGAGCGTTCAATGACAGCATAGGTTTGCCACCACTGAATCCATTATGCTAAAACACATGATAAATGAATATTATTTTAATACTTGCTTTTGGCTTGACTTTGTTTGGTTGTTGCATGGCATGGAGACAGTTGGGTAAGGTTAGATTTGGGGAACAGCTCAGCACCACCAACGTAGCATATTTCCTTTGCCTGTGTGGGAAACATGATGCAGAGGCTAAGTGCTGTCATAGCCCTCAAGCTGCTTACTTTACAGTGAAGTTGACAAAAACACTGATGCACAAAGTACTAAAATGGTGGAATGGCATCTCTCACTAGAGTACTTTTCAGGATGTATGATAGATGTTTCAGTAACTGAAGTGGTGCCAGAGCTATTGAAAAGTCAGCTGCAGGAATCGTGAATTTGGTGATGTTCAGTAGAGAAGCATTAACTGTTTTTAAGCAGAGCAGTCATAGATGAGGGTTGTATACTTCATGGTGATTAGTATCATAATTACAGTCAGGATATTTGAGAAAGCAAACAGAAATCATTCAGTCAGAAATGCTCACTAAAATATTCCTTCCCAACTATACAATTATAATTTAAGGTAGAATTTAAAACTAAAAAGTATTTCTTTTCAAAGTAAGAGTAACATTAATAAAAGTCTTAAGTATCCACATCAGTTTATTTTATGTAACTAGAGCAACAAAATAGTAAAAGCAGTAAAGTACTTTGAAGATTAGTTGTGTCCTAGATTCTGAAACAACTTTTAGAAAGTTAATGCCCAAACTTCATTATCATGCAATGCTTCCAGCCTAGACTAAATTTATAGCTCTTTTATTCATTATAATTTAGGATAACTCTATACTCAGAAACTGCGCCTAGTATTATTAGCAGTTGTGGGCCTGAGATACTGAATCTCATCATAGTAAGGCATGTACATAAGGTACAGGCACTTTTTTGTAGTGTCTTTTGTAAGTCTAAGTGATGAAGTAGACATGGTTGGGGCAGTGACCGCTTCATTGGGTAAGACATCCCAGCGGTCTCTGGTGACACCACGGGGTAGCATGTACTTCTGCTCTCATCATTGTCTTTTAGTGTGGAGTATGACAGAGGTTCATGAATGTCTGTCTGGTCCATGGCTCATCTGTCACACGTGGTTTGCCTCAGTAACAGGTGTCTGCCAGCTGTGCGTGCAGCACTGTTGGCTTCATGGAAAACCCTTCAATGTGGTTGTTGTTCCAGGGAGTTCCTAAGCAAAACTGTCTTAGGCTTTGTGTTCCTTTGTGTGCTAAAAGGTGGATAATCACTTTGTACTTCTTTTAGCCTTGGGAGGTTGTTAGCTGCCGTATTCTGTAGGATAGTGGCTGATATAACTAAATGTCTATTTTTTGTTATAGCTTATACCTAAATAGCCCCCAAAGCCTCATGTGCTCATAGATGGGGCTTTGGGAGGTGGCTGAATCATGGTGTGTGATACTCATGATCTGGTTAGTCCACTGATGTGGCCTGGTTCTAGATTTAAGGAAGAGCTACCATAGCTATAGGTGGCACCAACCAGTAGACTTAGAAAGTGGATGGAATAAAAAAAAGAACTGAAGAAGGAAGGTTGCTGTTTTTGGCCTGGCATGCCGTGAACTCTTTCTCCACCATCATGCAGCGCTGCAGTGGCCCTGCCTTGGAGCCAGCCCTGCATTGGCTGAGACCTCTACACACTAGGCGGTGAACTAAATCTTTCCTCCTGTAACTGGTGGCTGTCAGGTATTTTGTCCCCGCAATGAGAAAGTAACTAAGACACTTCTGAACCCAGTGATTTAGTTGTTATGATTTCTGTGGGAATGTTTTATATACTTGTTTACTTTTCAATTGGCTAGTTACTTCTGCTGCTCAGTTACAGTATAGCCAGAGAATTACCATTGTTAATCATCAGGAATGGATAAAAGCAGAACCGCTAAAGCAAAGTTCTCAAAATCAAAAAAGTATAAGGGTCAAATATTAACATTATTTACATAATCTACTCCTTAAAATTGTCAGCTCATTCACCCAGTTTAAATATTGATTGTTCTTGCTGTGATTATATTTATTATTATAATTTATAATAAGGATGGTTTGACTTTGAGAAGGGGCATACTTTGGTGATGGTTTGATGGAAAGGCAACTTAGTTTTTATCATAAACAGAGCTGAAATTAAGTGATCACTTCTATATTAGGCAGTTTTATGGAACTCTTTTATAAAATAAGCAGTAATCTGGCTTTATGGGTCATTGTCTCTCATCTGCTTCTCAAAACTATTTCTGGTATGCTGTTAGGAACTTATATCTAGTATCTATCCCTCTCTCTCATCCATCTCTTCTCACTCTGATTATACCTAGAGCTTTTCAATAATAAGGAAGCACAGTTGTAAAAGAAAATAGTTTTAAGCTTTAGTTCAACCAAACTGGTGGTCAGTTTTTGAACTTGTAGGCCTGTGAATGGTGACATTTATTGAGTTTGTAGAGTGGAGGCCAATCATGAAGTATGTTCTCACTAATTGATCCTCAGATGATGGACATCTGCCCCTCTTGATCTGTTTGAGAATTAGGCTAGTTTTACATTTCTCTAAGGTCATTCTCTTTAAGTCTTATGCCTCATAAAAAAGGGAATTGTTCTTGGTCACATTTTTGTTTATACTGCAGTCCAAATGGAGGTCTCTGGCTCAGTGCATATCTTTTCTGCCTTCAAAAGCTGCTTTATTTAGTTACTTAAAGGATCAATAACTTTTGACTGAAGCAAGTTTTATATACTTAACCAATATTTTTTAAAAGTTAATCTTTAAGAAAAGTAAAATCTTTCCAGGGAAGACTAAGGCAAAGCTGTACTCTGAACTCTGAGGGCATCGCTGTCTGGCTATGATTGCTAGACTCTATTTTGACACACTAATTTATTTTAAGTGGAATAATTTTACTCTATTTTATAGTTAAGCAATTTTCTATAATGAAATGTAATTACAAGTATTTCAAGGAACAAAGAGAAGTTTATATTATGAAAAATAAGAAGGAAGAATTTGGTGTTGTTAGGCTGAGGGGACACTGAAATAAGATTTGACACTGCTTATAAAAGTGCTAGATTAAATCTTGACTGGCTTGTGTTACCAGAGCGAAGAAAACAATCCCTCTGAATACTTTATAACCTTGCAGCAGAGGAAGTGCTGCTGTGGCAGTATCTGGGAAATACACTCGGTGTCTGGAGCAATATCTATTTATCTTATATGTATTGTTTTTTTCTGGTCAGACAGATGGTAATACTGGTGCTGGATCTCAGTATCTTTATTCACAATACAGATAAACTACAGCTGTTCTGTACTGGTGAGAGCTATGCAATATTAAGGATCTCAAGCTATATCTCTAGTGAGGTTATGGACTGCTTTTTAGATTTTCCAATAAAGAAGCAGGAAATCATTATTTTAAAAATAAACCCTTAAGTACAGTTAAGCCTATTGTACCTTTCTGCCCAGGATGGTATAAGCAAGGTGTTCTAAATAAAAGGCAGCAGTTTTTCTCCTTCATTTTTAAATTATCTAGTCAGTGGGAAGCTCCTACAACTTGAGGTTAAAAAAAAGCTTTATTGAGCCAGCTACAGCACTCTCTGCTATCAGGTCTGTGTTGCTCACGCAGGTAGAAGATAAAGCCAGCATGGTGACTCTTAGCCTGTTAACCTGTGTAATAGCAATAGGACAGCATTTAAGCCTGCCCTAAGGGAGGGAACGGAGGGGAGGGAGAGAAGAGGAGAAAGGACGAGAGAGGGAAAAGACTAATGAGAAGAGGAGGCACAGAAAGAGAAAGGTGAAAGAAGGAAGGCAGGCAGGTGGGCTGCCAGCATCTCTTCGTGTTATCAACTGCCTGTGATGGTGGGAAAGATAGCAAGGAGGCATCCAGGTTTTCTTGTTTCCAAACAACATTTTACTAGGGTTAAACTGTATTCTCACTCTCATGTTGTATCTGCAAAATATATGCGGCTGCATAGATATGTGACAGACCCCCCAAATTCAATCAAATGCCATTTTGTGTGTATATATGTAAATGAATTGTGTGCAGCTGTGTGTGAATTGTGGCGAAGCACTTGTGGTGAAGAATTGAATGAAGCACTGAGTTGATATGACGTGCCTGCCTATTCAAGCAGTTGGCAGGTAAAGGTTAAGTTAAAAATTAGGTGAGGCTATGCATAAAGCCCAAACACTGGCTGCATGCTGGCCCACAGAGCTGTGTGCCTTACCCTTTCTAGTCGTGAGGCTTCTTTTTAGCGTGGATGGGCTTAAGGTGGCCCTTCATGGCAGTCCGAGTGCAGTCAGTAGTTTGGCTGGAATTCTGTATCACAGGACTTTCACACGAGTAAGAAGGCAGACTCAGAAGTGGTGTGACACAGTTTTCTTCTCAGATAAAGGTCTTTTGACCCGAGGAACTACAGATTGCAACATTAAATGACAACATTTTTGCTGTGATGTTTTTGTACTAAGAAGAAATCTGTGCATACCTGGTATTTTAAGGGTTTCTAATATGTAAGAAAATATACCTTGCTAAATAACAGAGTAGCCTTGCAGTTCCATCTTCAAATGTGAAACAGTAATTGATTCAGACCTGTTATTTTAAGTTGAAATCTTACCGAGTATTTTTATAGTTACAGAACATTTAGTGTTTTATGTATGTGTTGATAATCTTGCATTATTTATATCCCTATCTATCTAGTCTATTTGATTTGTCAGACAGGCCATTTTTGAAACTATTGCTTATAAATATAAGAATTTAAAAAATTTGAGCCATTGGTAAATGGGAATCCTCCTATAAGGAACTATTACAATATATTACACTAATAATTTGTGAGTGGCTGCCAAAAATTTCTGGGTAAATTAAGTTGTTGAATTTGCAACCTTTAAGAGATATAATATTAAACCTTAAAACCAAAGTAAGCCTGTGAATGGTCTTTTTTCTCTGCATGAGACTTCTCTCAAGGATGCAGAATCACTTCCTGTTGGCAGTATCAATTTCTCTTCCTCCTTATCAGAATGTGAAGGGACAGCAGGCTGCAGAGGAGTTAGCTGATGTGGGTCCTCATGCTGGGTATCCCCCCTCCACAGTGAGGTTGTTGCCTCTGCAGTGGAAGGTGGCCCTTCTGGGACCAGAGCTGAGTGGCAGGGGACCACACTCAGAAATGACTCCCGTGGATTGCTGCTAGGTTCCAGTCCTTTACTATTTTATATGACACAGCTTATGTGCATTTATCGCAGAAAATTTAGAAAACAGAAACAGTAAGACAGCATTCCCTTTGCTCTTCTAATCCTGAGCAGTTATCTAGTATTTCTGCATTGAAGTTGTGTATAGATAGGCTTTAACTAAACTCATTATGTGGACAGCTAAACTGTGTCTGATGCTGCCACCTATAATGATAGTTCTTGTGCACTGGTCTCTGGATTCTACCTTGCTTTTGCTTCTTGGCCATGTGTCATAGATGCATATTAATAAAACGTAAACAAGTGGGTGATGAAAGTAATACAAATATATTTAAACTGTATAAAAGTACATTAAAAATACAAAAAGTATTAATAAAGCACAGACCGTAAAGCAATAACAGTATGCTTAATGGCTGTATCCATTTCAGTGTAAATAGATGAGCATTAATTTATTAACCAGTTTCTTGCTATTAAGCATTTGAAATTGCCTACATTTTGTTAAAATAAGCAACATTACACGAACATCTTTGGATCATGATTTGTTAATTGATTTCATAATTTAATTAAGATAATTCTAGATGTAAGATATTTACAAAAATTATCATGTAGTTTATGTTTTTTTGACACATACTGTCAGGATACCCTACAGAAAGACAAAGAAGTTTGTATCTAGGAGTAGTTTCATAGTTAAATTTTGAATCTTTGAATGTATAAAAGTCAAAACTATGTAACAGAGACAAATTACTAACCATTGATAGGATAAACTGAGCAACCTATCAAAATTAGAACACCAAATCTGAGAAGATTTTAAATGTTATTCTGAAAAATAAAAATTCACATTTGTTTTGTTACTAGCAAAACTGAATTTAAGGTGTGATATGCTTTTATATTAATTCTGGCCAAATCTAGCATAGACACTCCCATAAACCAGATTTTGCTTTTTGGTTATCATATTAACTGACAATTTTCTGATTATCCTTTACCATTGTTACTGACATACAGGCAGTTTCATTTGATACTTCTGATATAGTATCCTTTACCAAAGTAATTAAAATCAGGTAGTAGTGACACAGCCTTCCTCAACTCAGTAGACTTCACAGTATAATAATTGACTACTTGTGAACTAGCCAATAATCTCTCCTGTGTATCTAAGACTGACCTTCTTCCAGTCCAAAAACAGTTGACCTTTATCCATTCCAGAAGATGTTTTGTGTTTTTGTTAAGTTTCTAGTAATATCTTATTTAGCATTTAAACTAGAAATATATGTGCATTTTTCACTCAACAAGGTAGCTATTATCGCCCCCACCAAGAAATATCAATTTGGCAAAGACATGGAAAAACTGGAATCCCTGTACTCTGTTGTAACTAAGATGATACAGTTATTATGACAGATGGTATGGGGGTTCCTCAAATACTGAAATTAGAATTACTGTGTAACACAGCAGTACCACTTGTGGGAGAGCCACAAGGGTTCAAAGCTGAGTCTTGAAATATTTGCCCACAGCATCATCATTCACAATAGCTGAGAGGTGAAGAAACGTCCAGTGATAGACAGATGGATAATCAGTGTTACGAGTATGTACACCAAGGAATTTTAGTCACCCTCTAAGAGGCAAGGCATCTGGTCATAAGGCACAAAACAGATGAACTGTGTGGCCTTGTGCTAAGTGAAATGAGCCGATCTCAAAAAGAACAATACTGTTTGGTTCCGTTTATGTGAAATATCTAAAGTAGTTAAATTCATAGAAATGGAAAGTAGCATGGTTGTAACCAGAACCTAGGAGGGAGGATAAATGGGGAATTGTTATTTAATAGATACTAAGTTTTAATTTTGCAAGATGAAAAAGCTCTGTTTATCAGTTTCACAACAATGTGAACTGTACTGTTAAAATGGTTAAACTGGCAGATTTTTGTTATGTTATTTTACCACCATAAGACGTAGTCAGATTGTAATGTAATTTACATATACATTTAAAAAAAAACCCTTAAATATGCTTCCCAGGAGTGTCACCTTCAAGAGTTTATTTTGTTAAAGATTATTTTGTAATTTTATTATATTTCCTCATCTAAAAAAAGTCTTTCTGTAGTAGTTTTTACACAAGTTCAGCTTAATGTTTTTAACATAAATTATTGCCTCTTTACCAGTCTAAGATGATCACATTATTCTGTAGAAATTCAGCATAACCCAATGTATATTGAACAAAAGCTACACATACAGGAAAAAAAACTTGATGTGTGAAATATCAGAAACCACATATAATTTTTCAAGTAACATTTTTCACTCTTAGGATTGTAGGTTGAATATATTGTCAGGGTACACATAAACTTACGTAGTTTCTCATCTACAGGACATTATCTACTAAAGAAGCTAGGTGAGTTATATAATTGCTATTAGTGCATCTGTTCTAAGACTGAACAAGAGTCCTCTATGTACAATGCTTGGAGTTTTAAATGCTGAAGAGCAATGATGAGTTTACACTCAGAAGTCTTTTAGTTGAGTTGGCGACATACATAGCTAAGGTCCCACCTGGCTAAATACAACAGTGTTTAGAAAGAGACAAAAAGAAAACATTGCTAGAAGTGCGAAGATTCTGATTTGAGGAAAAGGTGGGAAGAATTTATCTTTATGTTTCTTATTTCTTGTTTCCCCTTACTTTCCTTTCCTGTTTCAAAAAGGACTGCCAGATTCTTGAAGAAAGATGAGACAAGATTTGAACAGTAATCTATTTTTGTATCCTGAACTTTGACTGGGATCTTTTCTGGCTATCTAGCTGGGAATTAAATTTCCTTGCAAAATTTTCAGTTTAAGAAATATATACAGTATAGCATTGGAAGCAAAATTTAGTGATAAGGCTTTTGTGTAACATGCACAAGGCCCAGGGTGGGATCCTCAGCATCATACATACACACACACACACACACACACACACACACGCACACATGCGTGTGCACGTGCAAACATTTAAAATGTTTTATTTCATTGCTACTCTTTATGCTACTGATATCATTCTGTGGTAATTCATTGTAACAAATACAGTCTAGGTGAATGCTAGGCTTGAAAAGAAAAACCTTACTATGTTAAATACTGGAAACCCACTATGGATTTTCAATTTCTCTCTTTTTAAACTGTAATAATAATATGACAGTGCATATTATTATTATAAAATTATTACATATATATTCATAATTTAGATATATTATTATCAGAAAACAATTTCAAACTTACAGAAAACCTCTAGAAACCTCTTGTCAATCCATTGACGCATGAGTCCCCAAAATCTCCCAAGTTAACAGCAATAAACCAAATACTCTTCAGATTTAGTATCTCTTATTTCTCCACCAATAGAATCTAGAATAGTTCCCCTGTTTTTAAGATTAATGATTAATAAACCTAATTAGAGTGGGAAAGCCCCTTTGCCACATAATACATTTACAACTTGATACAGGCATGATGTGTGGGCTTTTGCAGGTTATTGGTGAGGAGACCCTCTGCCTATCCCAAGAGATCAGAGCCGTGTAACTGTTGTATACTTAGATTTCAGTTTATTTATTTATATAAATGTGGACTAATAGATACTTTTTTATTCATTACTGCTGTATATGTCTTGTTAATTTTTGGGGTTCAGAATGTTACACATGTGGCAGTCGCATCTCTTTCAGCCCTATTCCTGTACCTCTTCATATCTCCCTCACTTTTGTGATGCTTGCTTTATGGCAGAGGAGTCATCTCAGTACCATTCTGCACTTTGCTGACCTTGCCCTTTTATCATCCATTTCTTGAAAGTTCCCTAGCGTCTGGATGGTAGACAGAATCTTATATGTGGGTCGTGGTTGGTGTTGAGATGCAACTACCCTTAGGTTCTCCTGACTGGGGAGTGGACATGGACAGCACGCATTCATGTTGTTACTGGAAGGTCCTCAGCTCAAGCTGATGCCAAACATCCCCATCTCCTCAGGATGCCCTCCAGGTTTCTTTTTCCCTCTCTGCATCTCCTTTCTTTAACAGCGAAACCTGCTTCCCCGCAAGCTTTCTCTGTTACCTCCTTTTGATGGTCCAGTATAGCTTTCTATTACTGCGGCCTGGCAGCTGCCTCCTGCTCGCCCTTTCCTGTGTCTGGGGCTGCTGTGACCCTGAGGCCTGGCAGCCTGACCAGCTAAATCCCTCCTCTCCAGCATCCCTATCACCCCAGTCTGTGGGTATCCTGTTACCCACTCTGGGAAAACCCGTTATTAACTGTCTTCATTGTTCTCCAGCTCTCAAACCTGTGCTGGCACCTCCTCCTCCAGTGTAACCTGAATCCGTGATGGTGGTCCTGGCCCTACAGCTCCCAAGCTGCTCCTGCACC